>PVJX010010826.1:0-55376 GCA_004027295.1 Dolichotis patagonum | reverse complement strand
GATTTTGCACCTAAAAAGCAACAAAACAAAATCCTCATACGGAAAGACTTTGGAAAAGACTGAAATTTAAGACCCTTCAATGAGAACAGTAGGAACTATCTCTGTGATCGTGAGAGTTGCTCAAACAGCGCACAAAAATTGGCGAAGAGAATTGAAATTGATTGCATTAAAATTAAGAAGTTCCACTCATCAAAAAACACCAGTAAGAAGTCAAAGGGCAATCCAACTTGGGAGAGGCTATTTGGCAGACAAACTGACAGAGGGTTCCTGTCCAGTGTGTATAGAGAGTTCCTGTAAGCCCCCTGGGAAAAAGACAGACAGCTTAATAGAAAAATAAATGAGTGGATGAACCATTGTCTCACAGAAGCATACTGAGTACAGTGAGACCCAGCTCATGCAGAGCAGTCTCCAGGACCCCTAAGTGGAGACCACTTCGTCCTCTCTGTTGCACCTGCTATGGAGACATGAATACAAAAGTGGATTCTCTAGTGCTGGTGGAGGTGTGAAAGCTCTGGTGGGAAAGCTCTGCTGGTGGTACAGAAAAAAGTATAAGCAGCATGAAGAAGGTTGCTATTACCAGTAAATATGCTCATTCCCTCTAGAAAGAAATTCTACTTTCAGGATCCACTCTTAACGAATTCTTTAGTATGTGCCCAGGCTGGGTCTGTAATCCTTCTGCCTCAGCCTCACAGGATTCTGGGATTACAGGTGTGCCCCACCACCATGGCCGCTCTTTCGAATGTGTTGTTTGGAAGGTGGAATAGTTTAGTAAGTGGAAGCATGGGGCGCAGTTTGGAATTCGGTCACACTGTAGCGCAGTGGCAGAGCAGCCAGCACTGTGCAGTGATTAGTCCACCACTCCACCTGGAGAGGCGACCGGGGCTCTGTCACCACCGCTTCCCCTCCACTGGATCTGTTTGCTAAGTCCACTTTTTCAGCCTTTCTATTTCAATTTTGTGAGAGACCCAATATCTTTCCCCAAAATGATCTTTTTCAGCCTTAGCTTATAAGATAGGATGCTGCTGGCTGCAATGGGGAAAGATTATGACCCTTGCTGTGAAGGGAAGTGTACGAAAACAGAGGGCACCAAATCCAGACTTGGGGTTCAGGCAGCTTCCTACATGGGGTGCTATCTGACCACTGATCTGAGCATCGAGCTGGAGAGAGCCAGGAGGCGGGAGCGGGCCCAGGTCCCAGGTCCCAGGCAGGTTCCTGACAGTCCTCTCCGGATGCATCTCCTGCCACAGGACTAGGCTAGCTGCCCGGTCCTGGCCCTGCCCCTCCTGCAGTGTCTTTTCCTTCAACACGTTCGGCAAAGCCTCTATTATCTTTTAACTCTTGATAGCATCTGCTGTCACTGATGGCCACTCTATCCCGAAAACCACACTTCTTTATTAAATTCTGCAAACCACATTTGCCTTGTTTTCTCTTTCTTTTCTTTTCTTTTCTTTTCTTTTCTTTTCTTTTCTTTTCTTTTCTTTTCTTTTCTTTTCTTTTCGGTACCAGGAATCAAACTCAGGACCTCACGCTTGCCAGGCAGGTGCTGGTGCCACTGAGCTGTATCCTCAGCCCTGTACACTGTTTTAAAATCAAAGCTAATGCCCCTGAGAAGCTCACAGTCAAAACACCCACGAGACTGAAGGGAACTCTCCAGCCACAGGAGTGTTATAAGCGGTGGCTACATTCTCAGGCAAATGGCAACATCTCTAATCCATCACATGGCTGTCGTGTTCCTCAGTTTTCCTTAGTATTCCCAGAGCAGAGACCTGACCATTGTGACCCACATGTCAAGTCCTATGCCCTGGATCTCTGATGCTTTGAGCAGTGGGGACAAATGGGGTGGGGGCTCTGTTGGCTGGAGAGGTCCCAGAGCAAGGCAGGCAAAGGAGATGGAGAGGGTCCAGCCCCAGGTCCTGGGAAGGCTCTATGATCGCAGTGTCAATGACAGAAAGGTTTCCTGGGCATTGGCGACAGCAGAATAGTTTGTAGATAAGTGCTGCTGGTATTATTAGAAAGAATGTATAAGTCAGGAAACCTTCACATGTGGAGTAGTTTCTAAATATTTTATTCTAAGATTTTAATTGGAAATGTTAATTCTTTTAATGCATAATGTAACAAAATGTAGAGCACAAAGATGTGAAGGTCCGGGTGAGCTTCAGAATCACACGACACTTCTCTTTAATATCAGTAGCTGACGGGTTTGAGGAAGACACTGTTTGATTCTTAGGACATTGGCAAGTGTCTGATCTGTAAGAAAGGAACCATTCTAAATTGTTTATTGGGAAGTGATCCATATACATGAAATATCACATGAGGAAATGACCCAGTTGACATTTGCAATGAAAATTAAATTACTGCCATTCTTATAAAAGGTTATTCATATCTTAATTTAAGCAAGCTCTTTTTATCCTGTTTCTATAGAGAAGCTTTTTCCTCCATGCAAGGGCTGGAACTCAGGTTTCACACAGGCTAGGCAAGCACTCTATCACGGAGCTGTGTTCCAAGACCCTTCAGAAAAGATTTGCTAAATACAGATCCCACAGATGAAAAGTGTGATTAATAACTACAATTTTCTGTGATGTCTATAGTTTAGTTTCAAAACCTAAGACACAATAAGAGTTCTAATGTGTAGGTGCATAAAAACATTGAAAACAAAGCCAAACGCAAATGACCAGAAAGTTGACAAGTTGAGAGAAACATTTGCAACATATGCAACAAGAATTTAATGTCCTCAATACTGGGGCGTCACGTGTGTAAGACAAAGAGTAACACCAGAGATAGCCGTGCAGTAAGAGGTTAGTATATTTAAGAGACAATACACATGACCAACAAACTAGTGAAAAAGGCTGATGCTGCGTGTTCCGGATAGAGCGCAAGGTTTCTCCTAAGTGTGGGCCTCATTGAGAGATCTCTGGAAAGGCAGTGCCAGGGCCCTGCTTGCCCATAATGAGCAGTTTTTTACCATCTTGCATCCACAAGGACCCACAGTCCATTCTCTTCTCTCTAGCTCTATTGACACCACACGGGGCCAGTCCATCATTCTCCTAGGACACCGCAGTGGCCTCTGGACCAGCCTGCCTGGCTCCCCTAAACATTTTCCAACCCTAAGCCAGAATGATTGTTTTCATAACACACATCTTACATGATTCTCTTGCTGAAAATGGTCCAGTGACTTCCCAGTTCTCTCTGGATAAAGAACAAAATACTTTAACAGGCATCACCACTAGAATATCAGACATAAGAACAGATAAGGCTTTTCTCAGACATGAATTTAATACAAACTACAAGGCAGCATGTGGCTCCGCCCTTCTTTCCGGCTCCATCACAACCTTTCATACAGCATCCTTCCTGCTCCTAGAACATGCGCGGTTCCTGAGCACACGCGATGTGCTCTTCCTGGGATTTGATTTGCTCTGACTCTAGGCGTCATCTCTGCTCCCTTGATTAGGCAATTCCTGCACCACTGAGTCACTATTCGTTCAGGAAGGCTTTTCCTGACTTTGTAAGACCCAAATAATTATCATGTCAATTTTTATTTATATACTCATTGTACTGATTCCCCATCATAGCTCTTATCACAGTGGTAAATTTATTTATTTGTGATCTTTTGATTCACTAGAGGTCCCAAAACAAGGCAGGTGAAGGAGGTAGAGAGGGACCAGTCTCGGATCCTGGGGGAAGACTAATGCAGTTTTTATTTGCCATTATGCAGGAAATATTTTTGGATAGATAAATGATGAGTGGATATCACTAGAATCAAAGAAAGATTACAGCCATTTCTCTTGCAGAGTGTCACAGAGATTGACACAATTTCTTTCTGAAAGGCAACTTGTAATTTCCACATGTATACACACACAATTCCATTGTTGGCAATGTTGCCAAAGCAGAGCATCAGAGAAACATCTAAATATGTTCAATGTCTATTAGCCAATTGTAATACCTCCACAAAACAGTGCCGTTCAATGTAAGCAACACCAGTCTCTATTCATAACATGTTTTAGCTTCATGATATGTTTCAAGTGAGGATGCCATGCAAAAATAGAAATGTACACTAGGGTGGCATTGTGTGTTCCTGTCTCTGTGGTAGATAGAAAAATTCTGGAAGGAGAGCATAGAACATTATGGTAATCATTTCGGAGTCGTGACATTATTAATTGTTTTTCATCATAATTGTCTGTAATATAATGTGCGTATTTTGCATTCCTAATCAGAAACATACATTTTTTGATATAAAATATTTGAAAGCATAACCTTGTAGTAAGTCTACATTAATTATTTTCTGTTCCACATAACTCTGTAGAACCATATTTGGATGGAAACTCAAAGACAACCTACCTCCTACGCAGAACAAAGCACTCTGAACCCTACCAAATGGGAACACAGTCTTCACTCATGGGACTGAGTCCTACGTCTTTTATAAAGGAGTCATGCTTTGCATAGAACAAAAACATCTGTCTCTACATAATAACAAGAATTTTTCCTGTTATCTTTCACATTATTAATGCCTACTACAGTGCCTGCAGCACTGCAGGAACTTAAATACATAGTGACTTATGAATTTCTTAAGATAATTGTAGTTTTTCCCTATACAGTTACTCTATAATTCAGTGAAACCCCCCAATTCCCTAAATTGTCTTTATTTATTTATTTATTTTATTTTCAGTATCGGGAATTGAACTCACCACCTTGTACTTGCCAGGCAAGCACTTGTGCCGCTGAGCTAAATCCCTGGCCCTAAATTGTCCTGATTAGTAAGGGTTTCTGGATCAAAACACATTGAGTTTTCCCTACTCATGCTTTGTAGTTATTAATGCATCTTTCAGAGGAGCTCACAGTATCCCAGGTATGGGCTGATTAGTAAAGGGAAGGGACAGACTGGAATACTACTTTAAATATTTAATTAAAAAGTTAATACTTTTAAAAAATTCCTAAACTTGTGCTGCTTTTAAAAAAAAAGCATGGTATATTGTAAGCCATGATAAGTGGGACAAATTTAAACTTACTCCAAAATCTTTATCCACAGAAACTATCCACAAGTAAAACTTCCTCCATTACGACTCAATTAATCAGCGATGTTGAGGTAAAATTTGCATGCAATAAAATTCACAAGTTTAATTGAACACCAAGGTTTGGCAAGTACATAAGACGCTCCTCAATTTATGATGAGTCACATCTGTATAAACCCATCATTTGTCAAAAATACATTTACTACACTTATCCTACCAAACATCTGGGCCTAGTAACCAGCACACTGGGGAGGGCCAAGTTCCCCTAGCACTGTAGTAAAATCAAAGATTTCTAAATCAAACCATTGTAAGTCAGGGATTATGCAGTCATACAGCCATGACCACATCCAGCATAGAACAAATCCACCACTGCCCATGAGGAACAAATTCCTCATGCCCATAAGCAGTGGATCCCCTCTACCGACCATCTGTTATTGTTTGAGCATCATTTGTTGAACATGCTTCTCTCTCACCCTTAAATTACCTTGGCTCCTTTGTAAAATACCAATTGATCTTGTAAGTGGTGTTCTGCATGGCATTTGAGTCTATGTGTCAAGTTGTCTGGCCTAAGAGATAGCCAGAGGTTAGTAAAGCATTATTTCTGGGTGTGTTTGGAGGACTGTTACTAGAAGAAGTTAGCACTGAAATAGTATGTTGAGTCAACAGAATCCATCTTTGCCAGTATGGATGGTATCTTAGTCAATTTCTTCCTTCCTTGGACAAATACTCCACATGCAACTTAGGAGAGGTTTATTCTGGCTCACATTTCAGTCCATAGTCAGCTGGCTCCAAACAAGGACAGCAAGGCAGAGGGACCTGGAGGAGGAGAAGCTGCTCACATCATGGTGGCCAGGAAGCAGAGAGTCAAGGGAGGAGCTGGGAAGGGAGATACACAATGCCAGGTCACACCCACGGTGACCCTCCTCTTCCAGCCAGACCCCACCTCTGAACAGCAAGTTAGCCACAACGCCATGTAATTCAGTCAACTTTCCAGCACATGAGCCTTTGGGGGCCATTTTAGATCTGAACCACAGCAGATGAGCATCAGTTGGGCTCTTGAGAGCCTAGTAGAACCTTCAGAACATCTCAGAAAAGTGAATTCTCTCTGTGTTCTTGAGCTAGAACATTCTTCTGGTCTGTTAACACCAGAGCACCTCGTACTTGGAACTTTATTCTCCAGAACGTACACCAGTGTCCTCCACCCCTACTGCAGTCTCAGGACTCGGCCTCAGTGTGAGGGGGACACCATCAGCTCTCCTGGTTCTCAGGCCTTCAGGTCCTAACTGAATTATACTATGAATATTTCTGGTTGTCCAGTTTGCAGATAGCTGACTGTTGGACTTTGTCACTTCATAATCATGTGAATATATTCTCATAATCTCTCTCTCTCTCTCTCTCTCTCTCTCTCTCTCTCTCTCTCTCTCTCTCTCTCTCTCTTTCTCTGTCATTGGTTCTATTTCTCTGGGCAACTCCTAACCAATACGGTCTATTTTCAGACTCCTTACCAGATTGTATTGCTCTCTCTGGTTATATTTATGCTAGTACCGCACTGGGATGATCACTGTAGCTAACTAGCACTTTCTGAAGTAAGCTAGGTTGTGTAAGTCTTTTTATCAGTTGTTTTTAGCTATTCTAAGCCATTTACATTTCTGCATTAATTTTAGAATCACTTTTCAATTTCAGTTAAAACATTTCCTCAGGGTTTTATTTAGGGTTGTGTTGAATTTATAAATACATTTTTGGAAAATTAATAGTCATACTGTTGAGTCTTCTCACCCATCAGAATGCTATATTTCCCCATTCATATTGGTCTCCTTTTATTTCTGTTAGCACTGTTTTGTGATTTTCATCATGTAAGGCTTGTAGATGACTTATTAAATATACCTATAAGTATTTAATATTTTTGAAGCTACCATAAATTGTATTTTAAACTTTTATTTCCATGTGCATGTTACTTGTATGTAGAAATGCACTTGATTTTTATACATTGATCTTCTGTCCTACACGACTGTACCATTCAATTGTTAACTAGTGCTTTTTGGGGGTAGATTTCTCATAGTTTCGAAATAGATGCTCATGTCATCAACCATTAAAGATTTTAATTTACTCCTTTTACTACTACATGCAATTTATTTTCTATCTATCTATCTGTCTATCTATCATCTATCATCTATCATCTATCTGCTGTCTATAAGCGGAACTGAGACTCCCCCAGTGCAGTGTTGAATATGGACTTCCATCCTTGTCTTTCTCCTCATTTTGAAATGTATCCTTACTATTACAGCATTCATCCACCCAGTTTGAAACTTTGTTCTAACAGCATGAAGAAATTGAGACACACACACACACACACACACACACACATACACACACACACACACTTTTGTTTTAGAAAGGGTATCATTCATACTTTTGGGCCTTTGGATAGAAATAATATTCCATTCCTGCGAGATTCTCTACCTCTCTTTCTTATTTTTTTTAGCACCAACATCTCTGTTTCCTAAGTTACCAGAAAAACCACTTTGCCTGACGCCATGGGAAGATGAGTTTATCTCCATCTTAGCACTGAAAGGCCCACGTCTTGGAGATCTTTTCTGTCCCAGACAATGGGGACGTTTGGTCACTGTACCTGAAAAGCCCTTCCTTGCTACCTACCAGACAGAGCCTTTCAAGTAGAAACCCTTTCTAGAAGTGCTGGAATCCTGAGTGACAGAGATGGATCCCTTTGAGAGGATTCCCATTATCTCCCTACGAAAATCACATGAAGATCTTGGGAAATTCATTCCCTGGCCTCCTGATGAACGCCGCATGCGTGCTTTCCCTGAAACCCTCCCTATCATCCCAGTATACTGTTTGAAAATAAATCTTGTCTCACATCCACTGCCTTAGTCACTACTTGTCACTGAGACAAAATACCCCACACCTACAACTTGAAGGATGAGAGGTTTATTTTGGCTCATGTGTCAGCCCATGGTCAGCTGGCATCCAAGAAGAAACAGCGTGGCAGAAGGGCCTGGCAGAGGAAAAGCTGCACACTGCATGGCAGCCAGGAAGCAGAGAGAGAGAGAAGCATGGAGCCAGGAAGTGAAATGCACCCCAGTGAGCCGCCTCTTCTGATCAGACCTCACCTCCTAAAAGCAAGGTAGCACCCCATGATCTAATCACCTTCGAAAGCCCCACCTATTAGAGCATGAGGCTGAGGGAGACATTGTAATATAAACCATAGCACCCACCGTTACAGAACCATTCTGCAGGCGTGAAGCTTACAGAGCTATAAGCGTACATGAGAACCCAGGTGATCCTCATTGTTAGTTAAGTGTAGGGTTAGCATAGCATTTAGTATATTAATGTTTGACTTCTTAGGGGATGGCAAAAGTAGAGGGTAGTCGCTTGCCTACATAGGAACAGCGTGAATATGCTGAGGCTGTAGGATTCAGTTAGGCTTAAATTCATTGTCAGCAGTAGGATTTCTTCTGCTACAGCTGGATTTATTGTTCTTGATTATGCAAATCAGCAGAGCTCATATATGCCCTCATATTCTCTTTCTTTCTAATAATCCCTTTCATTTCAAAGCACAAAGTGCATGCAGTTGAAACTATTTATTTCTGTGTTATCAACTCTGCCATAAGCATTGGTCCTTCCATAATTCACTTTCCATTCTGTTTCATGCTGAAGACACTGCTGACTTCAAATGGAGCCATAACCCAGCGTCGCGTTAGCTGTGGGACAAATTACTCTGTTTGTGTGTGACCTGTTCGCTTTATAATTTGTGTCTGAATCATGAATAATAATGTGTTTTAGAAGCATTTTGAAAATGAACAACGCATATACAGGGATTTTAAATCATCTTAATCTGTTATATATTTGGGAGCTGTTTGCCAGTCACTTGTAATTAGTGGCCGGAACAGATGGCATGAGCTAAGCATTAGGTAAAGCAATCATAAAACACCCCACCCCCCGAAAAGCAAAATTATTTTACACTGAAGACTCTTTTCCTTTATCAAAGGGTTCTTATTATTTCTTTACTCACTGGCATACTAGTAAGAAATGACGACATTAGATAAGAAGGTATTTCCACATCAAGAAGTCCAAGAGATTAAGATGCTACTGAAATGCAAGTTAAAGGCATTCATAAATGTTTCAGGAAACATTATAGTAGAATTATTACTATAATTTGAGAAAGGCAGGCTCTGCAATAAAGTGAGATTCATTACAATGCCAAAATTATTTTTCAAACTTCTGACATATTTAGATAGAATTTTCAGGTCAAGTCAAATAATTATGGAATTTAAAAATTTATTGAAGGAATGCTTGGAATTTTAGGCTAATTTTAACTTTAAAGGACTAGTTTCCTCTATTAAAATGTAATATTTTATAACTTTTTTCCAAACTGTCAAGGTGTGTACGGATGATAAAATCCCGTAAGGGGTTTAGACAAAAGGAACGTACGGTAAATTCTTATTCAACATCCCATTTATTCTTCCCTTTATTCATTTAACAATATCTGCTGTGTCCAGGTGTGTGGTACAGAGGACTTAGACTTCAATTTCTGCCTTCACTGAACCGTCTTCCAAGCGGGGAGACACTCAGCAAGCAGTGAATGAGAAGTGATTTCAGACCGCACGGTACAGAGCTAACTCTGCCGGCTGCGGTGCTCAAGCCCCGCACCTTTCAAAGACAAGCTTTCAGGAGTTTGGCTCTGGTCAGCTCGGGGAAGTCATCCGTGAGCTCCTGGAATATCCTGCCTAACGACAGGAAACAGGGAAATAGGAGGGAGATTTGGGATAGGGAGAAAGAGGTGGACGTGTAGGGAAAGGGGAGATAAAAATGATCATGATGCAATGTATATATGTACCAAATTCCCCAAGATGTTTGTAATTATTATCTGTCTTAAACACCTGTGTGATTCCTTTGACTGCCTGAGGCTTTGGGCAATGCTGTATCCATTTGACCTCTAGGGGGTACTGGAGTCAGCATATTAAAAGTCAGAGTTGGACAATGCAAACTTGTAGAACTGACCTTCAACAACTGTCCTCCACCCCGTGGCTGGGGTGTGTGTCTCTGGCTGGCAATGGTTTGCTGTGCTGTCACACGGTTACCAAGAGGAAGGAGGATTAAACGCACTTCTGTGTGACTGAGAGGGGGTTCTGGAAACCTGTGCCTGGTCTTCCCTATATCTGTTCCTTCTGCTGATGTTGACCTGTGTCTCTTCACTGTAGTAACCCCCAGCTGTGAGCCGAACACCTCTTCTGAAGCCTACAAGGCTCCCAGTAAATCAGCCTGTGCAGGCTTGGCAGCCTTGACATGGAAACAGTGTTAAACGACATAAACAGGGGGATGTGATCACTGACTCTGTGGCGGGGCAGGGGGAGACTGGCGAAGACGGGGCGTGAGTTAGGGAGGTGTGAGAGCAGAGAGCTCGGAGGGCTCTGCTCCAGGCAGAGGGAAGTGGCAAGGCTTTGGGACAGTGAGGTTTCAGTGTGTTGGTGGGACAGACAGGACGGCAGGAGAGGGCCTAGTGAGGGAGGGGCATGGTAGCATGAGGGTGTCAAGATTAGCAAGAGGCAGATGAGCTGGCTTGTAGGTCTCAGAAAGGAGTTTGGATTTTATTACAAGCAACTGACTTTTCCCTGTGTGGGACTGCACTAGTTCCCCATGTATGTATGCATGCATGTGCCTCTCCCTACACCTGAAGCATGTGACAGCAGTTGTATAAAGGGGTCTCCAGGTAAGCTGCAGGGGAATGTAAATCCCGTAAGAAACTGGCAGCAAATAACACTGGAAGGGTGTGGCCTCTGGGGGCACTGAAGTTTAATTCGTTCAAGGAAAAAATTGCTTTCCTATATTTTCTAAATAGTGGTAACCCTGAATTCAGTGCTGTGCAGAGGTACAAATAAATGTCCACTATTCACATGTACGAGTTCCACTCACTCAAACTGAGCTGAAAATAAAATGGAATATATACCATAATATTTAACCTAGAGAGCTAAAAATGAAGCACTTATAAAAGCATCATTGGAATGATTTGGGGATGACAATGCACAATGCATGTGCCATTGTTACCCCAATTGACATGTTTTGAAATTTTGTAGTTTTTTTTCTTCTTTTTCTTTTTTTTCTTTTTATCCTTGAGTAAAATAGATTTGAAAAAGAAAAAAAAAGAAAACCACAGAGAAAAAAATAAAAGCATGGTTGTGTTAGTCAATTTTTCATCACTGTGACAAAACACCTGAGAAAAACAACTTGAAGCAGCAAAAGTTTATTTTGGCTCATGGTTGCTGAGGCTTCAGTCCATGGTTACTTGGCTCTGTTGCTTGTAGTTCTGTGACCAGGCAGAAACAAGGCAGAAGGATCTGAGAAAGAAGGTGCTTGACCCATAAAAGCCAGGAAGCAAAGAGAGAGTGAAAGAGTCTGAGAAGAGGGGACCAGGAGTAAAATCTACCCTTCAAAAGCATGCCTCTGATGACTTACTTCTAATAAGGTCCCACCTCCTAATAAGCCCATTCATAAAGAACTCATCAAAGGAATAGTACACTTGATGAAGTTAGAACCCTCACAATCTATTGCTTCATCCAGCCCATCTGCTGGCAACCAGCTTGGGTTAAAGCAACCAAAGCTTCAACCCAGTGAATCTTTTGGGAAATACTTTGGATCCCAATCATAACAGTAATATCAGCAAACATATACTTTTAGTGGAAATGAAAATGGATGTCACCTTTTTCAGAGATCAATTTGTCAATTTGCCTTTGTCAAGCAGTTTTAAACACATCATCTTTGACCAAAAATGTTCTTGCTAATAATTTACACCAAGAAAATACTTGTGGAAGTGAAAACATTTGTGTGCTGTTGCTTATAATTGTGGAAAACAGGTAACAACTGAAATAGCCATTGGTGGGAGAATGGTTAACTATGGTTATTTTTTGTGAAGCTCTGATTTGTAGCTCCATGAAAGAAGTAGAATAGCGTTCACCAATACTGAAAAATTATTAATTCCCCAAAGCAGTGCTTGAATGTACCTCATTGAAAATAAAATTTGGAAGGAATCACTTATCTTAGGGTTTTTAAAATCAATATATTCTTCATAAAATATCCAGAAAAGAATAGATGATTTAAAAAGTACAAATAAAGGCCTTTGATATTTGCTAAGTGAAATACTCAGTGTTGGCACATATCCTGTATTCTTCCAGTCTTTTCTCTGGCATAGAAAGATACATTTGAATCAGAAAACAAGAAACAAGTTGGAGATGCAGTTCAGTAGTAGGCTGGACTCCATCCTCAGCACACAAGACAACGACTACAAAACTCAGAGCAGAGAATATGGGGAGAGGTGTGCAGGGCACAAGTGATGTTCCTCTCGAGTGAGCAGGGCTCCAAGCAGGCACAACTATAACGTTCCACCATGGCCACAAGACAGAACAGGTGAACAGAGAGGGTGTGTTGAAAAGCCTAGTCTTCAGGGGTAGAACATGCAGGTGTGCACAGACCAGGACCCAGGGGGCCCTTGCCCTAGCCTGACTCTCCAGAGCCCAACCCTGGCCCTCCTTTGTCCCCTCCCCACAGGACACGGAGTCATTAAAGTCAAAGGCACATTTCCATCCTGCACAAGCCATGCTCCGGGTGCCCATGTCCCTAAATTCCAGCCTGCTCAGCCCCATCCTGGCTCTAACCCTGCAAGGCTCAAATCCTGCGCTGAGTGTGCACCCCCAGAGCCAAGTGTAGACAGGACACAGCCATTCACAGGAGGCCAGGACAGGGCCCTGCATGTGGGCTGGCTGCACAGACAGCAGCAGAGGGAAGAAATGACATGGAATTGGAGTCAGCTCTCCATGATTTTTCAAAGCCTGGCCTCCCAGGTTGTTAGGAAGGTATGCTTGTCAAGATTGCAGGGTGGCACATATATCTTTCTGGATTTTTGACCTTGATTTATAACTTTTACACATTTAGACATTTGGCATTTCTCTTCCCCTCCTATTCTCATCCTAGGATGCAAAAATCTTTAGGAATAGGCTTGTCAGATATCAAATTCATTTTTTATCAACAAAAATTGTACAATAAAGAGGTAAATGTCTTCATTTATCTAGAAAAGTTTCAGGAATCACCTTTAGCATGTTTGCCGTGATTTTCTTCCTGTCTTGGGGGAAAATGTCTTTCAGGCTTAGATTTTGCGGTATTTGATTTCACTTTCCACTCCATTTTTCATTTTCATAGCTCTGTGTTAGCGAGTTCAATGCCTGCATCTTAAAGATGAGGAAATTTAATTCCACACACTTAGCTTCCTCTCAGTCATATAATTCATTGCAAAGTCAAGACCGAAACTCTAGTCCCTTCCACAGTTCAGTTCCCTCCCTCATCGTGACGTTGGCTCAGAAATAAATTGAGACTTGGGGTACTGGGATATTGCTTTGTGGCTTGGGGCAGGGTCAAATATGTTTTATAATCGGCATTTAAAGGGGCTGGTGACTTTGGGGGCCCTTCAGGGAGCACTTAAATCCATTCCAACTGTACTTAGCAAGCATAGTGAGCCAGCCTACCTCTCCCCTTTTCTCCTTTTGGCTTTTCTCTCTCTTTTAGTCTTCTTCCTCTCTCCCTTTGAGTTTTAGTTCTTTCCTATTCAGAGAGATGCAAGCCAAGTGCTGGCAGTTTTCCCAGACGATATCTATCTTGGGCCCATTTAGTCCCAGTGGCTGTTGTTTAGGTCCCACAATGGCCCAGATACTCTGTAGGGAATTTTCAATAGCCAGCATGCTGGAAGAACAACTAGTCCATGTCCCAGCTCGTGCAAGCTGTCCAGTGCTTTGATCTGGGGGTCTGTGCAACACAATATTATCTACATCTTGAGATTTCTTCAGTGGCATGCTCTTCAGTTGTAATTATGCTTTTCAGCCAAGGTTATTCATAATGTGCTGTGATCAGCAAATTAATCTCAAACTGTGCCATCAAGGCAACTAACTATAAACATGCACTAGTTCGTGGATTTTTGAACGTTCTGAAAAATGATAATAAGAACCACACTTCATTCCTTTTAAGGCATGCTCTCAGGAGGCAGTGGTGTTCAACTGAATGACAGTTCACTCGACAGAGCCCGCACAGGGTCCTGGTGACCAGTTGCTTCCTGTGAGACCTTGGATATGCTGTTTAACCTCTCTGAGCCTCTGCTTCCTTATAGTGTCTGTCTCCCAGGGGTTTTGGAAGGATTTCTGCAAACATATGGGAACTGTTTGCTGCAGCTCCTAAGCCAATGCAGGCACTCTGTAAACCTCCTCTTTCGTTGGGTTATCAGTCCATCCTTCTGCTTTGTAGTACCCCAGGGAAATTATGAAGCAAAAGCTAGGTGCGTGTGCTTAACCCCCTTACTTTTCTACAGCTTGAGAAGCGTCATTAGCTCTCATAACAAGTTATTAGAACTTGACAATCTAAGAAGGTTCTTCACTGATGGCTGCTACTGTGGGCTGGAAGCCTTAGCTCACGACATCTCTGCTTATCCTGCAGGTCCCTGCCCTGGCCACAGAGGTGGATCAAGGATGATTTGCCCTCAATACGGAACTTGGTCAAATATACTCACCCCAAATTCAGGCTAGATTCCCAAACTCCCAGCTCATATAGCCTCCTGCCAGAGTGCTGGGTGGTGAATTGAGATGCCGGATGACGTGTGTGGGGCTCCTCCATACATGCCCACAGCTGCTGTTCCTCTTGAGTGTACAGCCCAGCAGGACCTGCCTCACAAGGGCCATGTGCCCTCACTGTGCTTCAAAATTCAAGAACACTGGGGGCTTTCCCTTCCACTGGGTTGGGGAGGTACCCCAGTCCCCCCGGATGGGTCTGAACCACTTTAGATCTCAGAGAGATCTCTTCTGCCTCCTTGCAGAGGCTACTGGGCTGCTTGGGAAAACTTTCTGGCTCTTCCTAAAAACCTTCAAGCTTTACCTATCTACATATTGTTGTACAAATCTGCCCGCATTGCTCTCTACCCACTATGTGTTACTTCTTTAGAGAAACTATTTCCCCCAAAACTATGCCCTGGACATGAGCTCATGCAAGGCCACCTCTGGCCTTGCCCTTTGGGCCATGTCTCATTTGCTCAGCTAATCCCAATATTCAGATATCAATATGTCTACATAACTATCCACTGAGTGAATAAGCTGCTCCTCTCCCTGGAATCAACTCCTAGTCTATTTATTGTCCTGACTCTGCCCTTCCTCTCAGATGCAATCTCATTCCTCCTCCATTAGTTTCTCCGCTATGATGGTGAATTCCATGATGGTCCCTCTGCCCTTTACAGTTCTCCTCTTTGAATGTGGCAGAACCCTGGATGTGATGTAATGTCACTCTTCTTACCCCGTTATCTTAAGCTGCAAGAGGAGATCATGGGTGGGCACAACCAAGTCACATGAGCCATCAGAAGACCGTGCTCTGCAGATGGCCACAGGTGAGGAGCGCAGAGAGGTCCCGGTGACAGGAACTGAGTCTGGTGCTGCTGGCTGTGAAGATACAGGAAGCTAAGGAGGTCAAGGGTCCTGGCTGACACTCGGCAAGAAAATGGGACCCTCAGATGTATGGTCACAAAGAGTTGAATTTTGGTGACAACCTGGATGAACACAGAACAGATGTTTACTCCCGAGCCTCTGGATAAGAGCCTAGCCGTGCGGACAGGCTCCTTTCAGCCTCGTGTGACCCTGAACAGACAGGGGCCCACATAGCAGCCCCGGTTGGCTTGGACTCCAGAGATTTAGATCTATGGATTCGAAGGGTGCTATTTTAAGTCACCCAGTTTGTGGTGATTTGTTACACAGTGACAGGAAAGGAATGTATCTGCTATCCTTTGTCAGCTTGGGTGGCTATAACAAAAGTATCATAGCCTGGGACTCACACCAAGTAATAAGTGCTTGTTTCTCACAGTTCTGGAAGCTTGGAAGTCCCAGATCAAGATTCTGGCAGGTTCAGTGGGGGCTCTCCTTTCTGGGGTGCTGATGGTCATCTTCTCATTGCGTGCTCACATAGAGGGAGAGAAAAAGGGAGAGAGAGGGAGGGGGAGAGGGAAGAAGAAGGAAGAGCGGAGGAGAAGGAGGAGGAGAAAGGATTTCTCTCCATCTCTTCTTAGGGCACTAATCCCATGTTTAAGGGCCCCACTTCCTAATACCATCACACTGAGGGCCAGGCTGCATTTTGGAGGCTATGACCATTCAGTCCATAGTATCTGTATTATTCTCTTTCCAGTCCTCCTCTGAAGGCCTGCTCAGGATTCCTCTGCTGGGCACTCCGTAATAATACTTTGCAGTGAATTTGTTTTCATGTACGTTCCTCTATGAACTATCTCCCAAACTGGAGACAGTCAATTCAAAGGAAACAGAGGTGGGAAATATATTATTTTCCATTTGCTACAAATCCATCTACTGAAAAGCTTGACTGACTCATAGAAATTTTTAAAAGAAGCACTGTCTTAAATCTTTCAAAATGCAAGAGACAGTGTCTCACAGTAAATAACCACATTTACAATGCATCTAAAAGTGTGCCTTGATTTAATATAATTGTCTTTAAAAAATTTTTTTTTGCCAATTAGTATGGCTGTTCATCTGTACTTACGATAAATAACTTGATAAGGACTTCTAAAATAAATATGTTGGGTTTTTTTTGTTGTTGTTGTTTTGTTTTGTTTTTGTTTCTGTGTTTGAGACAGGGTCTCACTGTACAGTTCAGGCTGGGTTTGAGCTATGTAGTCCAAGCTGGCCTCGACCTCACAGTAATCCTCCTGTCTCTGCCTCCTGAGGGCTGGGATTACAGGAATGTGCCACTACACCTGGCTAAAACAAATAAACAGATGAACCTGATGCTAACACAAAAATTCTAAAAGGGGAGCGAAAGGGAAGGGCTAAAAAGAACTGAGATGTGTTATGTCCGTGTCACGATTCCCCACAATAAATATACTCATCACGTACTGCAAACACATACTAATGAAAATTTAAAAATTAAAGGAAGAAAAACAGGGGAATAAATACATAAAATAACTATGCTTTAATGCACATGTTTGTAATTTGAGGTTTTGATACTTTAAAAAATTTCCTGAGGCCCAGTCATGCTCTCGGAAGACAATTTTTAGAAGTACGAGAAGTAATGCACTGTATTCATAAATTGATTACCTTCCTCAAATCGGAAGTTTATCGCTAGCTTACTAAGTAAGCAAGGCGTTTCTACGGGTACCGTGCACTGTGCGCGTGCATGTGCGCGTGTCCGACCCCCGGGACGAGAGAAGCTCAGGGCCTCCGCCTCTGCTTCTCTCCAAGAAGAGAGGTCACATGGGTCCCACGAAGGCAAGTGGGGACCAACGCAGTGATGGACAGAAAGGTCACTTTCTACCCAGTTCATCTGCAGCAAGCTGAGGCTGGGTATCGTCAAATGTGAGTGCTAAGAGCCCGCCCGGCTCTCGCCTCACCTGTAACCGAGCATTAATACATTAATAAACCTCCTGACTGCGGCGCCCTGGTCCCTCTGCGGGAGGTCGGCCGACTCCACACCCCGAGGGCGGACAGAACAGCACCTCGCCCCCTAGCAAGTACAGGCTGCAGTGTTTCCCTTAACACAGGTGTCGGATATCACCCAGTATTCACGTATTTTACATTATCCTCGCCTTTCGCACTCTACCTGCATGGCAGAGGAGTTATAGCTGGGGAGTTCGGCTCCCTGAAATGGAGACACACCCAGTCTGGGGAATGAGGTGGGTGTTGCAGGAATCCAGGGCAGCACGAGCCAGGCTAGAGGTGTTGAAGCTCATCTGGGCCAAACGGAGACCTGCGTGGAGGCCAGGGACCCTGACAGACTGGGAGCTCAGCTTGGGTCCAGTGCGGTGGCCTCCCCAGGGGCCCCACGCAGGCAGGAGAAGCCTGACCGACCGAGGTTCCACCATGTTCCTAAAGCATCAAATACAACAGTGTCAGGACCAGAAACAGAGGTCAAGGAGTGCAGTTAAATACAAAAAGTCACGGGTGTGGGAGGTTAACTGGGACATGACTTCTCTCACATGAGAAGTGGCTTTTGTGTCTGTGTCTTCTGGACTTGTTCTGGGTGGGGCTGGGTGGCTGAGACTGCACCTTTCTCCTTCATCTTGACACTTTCCTAGGTTCCTCCCAGTCAGCCAGTTGCTTATTCCCGGGTGCTTCCTGCACTAGCTGCCGAACTCGTGGAGCAGGGAACTGGGCTAGGCACCTGGCTTCCTCTGATCTGAGGTTCCCAGGGTGGTGGAGAGGTGCAGGGTGGCAGCTCTCTAATGCTCCTCCCATGGCAGTGGCACCTCAGGGTATGGCTTCTCCTGTTCTGGGCTTGCGCTCACTGTGGGGCAGTTGGCCCGGACGGCAGCCTGAAAGCTGTGCAATTTTAACACAACTCAGCTTCGGCTGGACCTGTGTTTTTCTAGGGATGTGAGTTACTCATTAAGTCTTAGCTGAATACTGCTTGGAAATTTTCCAGGATGAATTAATCTTATGCTATAGAATCAGCATTCTTGCAATAGTCTCGGAGCACAGTAGAAATCTTTACATTATAATCACAGAGAAAAAAAGAGAAAGATTGAGAGAGACAGAGAGACACAAAGAGAAAACAAGTAAGCAAGTGAATAGAATTGGGTTTGGAGCAATAAACCAAGTCTTAAAATACACACCAATAGCTGGGTATGCTCTATAAATTTCAAATATGCCCCAATAAATTCAAAATATGCCCACTAAAATGGAAAGTTTTTGGAGTTAATTATGCAGACTATGTAAGTGTCTAGCTTGAGGCCCAGATCTGCCATTTACTAGTTGTATTATCGAGGAAAAGTCTTTGAACTTCCTATGCCTCCACTTCTTTTTCTATAACCTAGAAGCAATAATTGTCTCATAGAGAAATTTCTGTGTGACTGTAGCAGAGGCTGGAACATGGGACATGCTGTACAGCAGTTCTATCTTTCTGTCATTTGGTTTTCTTGGTTTCAGTTACCTATGCCCAGCCATAGTCAGAATGCATTAAATGAAAAATGGTGATTCCTGAAACAGGTGATTCCTAAATTTTCCATTGCACGACACTCTGAGTAGCATGATGAACTCTCTTACAACCTGGCTCCATTCTGCTCAGCACGTGAAGCATCTCTCTGTCCAGCGTATCCATGCTGTATGTTTGACCTGCCCATTAGTCACTCAGCAGTGGTCAAGGAACAGATCCACTGTTGTGGCGTCTCAGTGCTTATGTTCCAATAACCTTTATCGTATAATGGCCTCAAAGCATGAGTAAGGATGCTAAGAATTTTATTATAGTGTGTTATTTCAATTTTTCTATTTGATGAGTAATTGCTACTCTCTTATTCTCTACATTGAACTTGAACACAGTTACATATGCAGTAACAAAAGCATAGCATATATAGGGTTCAGTACTATTCACAGTTTCAGGTACCTTCTGAACATCTCGGAAGGCATCCTTCTGGGATAAGAGGGGCACTGTATAAGAGTTTATTATTGTTATTATTATTATTATTATTATTATTATGAGCTAAGGCCTCAGAGCTGGAAGCTTGATCTGGGCTCTAACCCTAGCTCTAACACCAACATGCTAAAAGACCTTAAACAAGAAATTTAAATTACTCATGACTCAATATCTCCAACTACAAATTAGATACAGTAACTGTTGCTATCTCACAAAGTTAATCTGGGATTAAGGACATTGATGCATATTAAGTACTTAGAATAATGTCAATAGAGCACTTGATTAAAATTACTGTTTATTATTTCTAATTAGACCTTGGGGTTTTAGTCACATTATTTGAACTCAGCATTTCATTCTCTATTTGTCTAGTGACTTTCAAAGCTTGGAACAGGTGTTGCTATTTGGCTGATATCTAAGGATCATACTTATGTATTTGTCACAAAGCTTCATGAACTCTACATGCACGTTGGTTTCAAACGCTGCGCCTGCCCACATAGCAGCTCTTAGCTCAGCTCAGAGAAATGTAGTACCAGCCTGGTGGCGAGGTGTGGGCGTTGTGGCACACAGAGTGGCTTTGACTCCTTTTATTCACTACGGTGATTTATTTAATTGCCCAGTTTCTGTAAATGGCATGACAGGGCCTGGTGAGGATTTCCAGATATCACAGGTGACGCAGCTCAGCAGAGATGCTTAAATCACTGTTTGAAACACAGCGACTTTAAACAAGTGGTAGTTTGCCCCTAAACAAGGCCATCAAGGAATCCCTTTTGCGATGCTGCCGTTCCAGACCCTGGGCAGGGGTAGGAATGGGAATTTAGCTGGAATGGGGTGACAGAGAACAAATGTGGTGGACGCTAGCCCTCTCCTCACTGCACAATCCTGCTGGCTGCCCCAGCTCCGGCATCTCCGCTCCTCAGCTGCAGCGCGTTCCCTCGTGAGGACAGAGAGGCACATACACACTGGTGTGGGTGACGCTTGGTGGCCGGGCCTCCTGACTCCCTCAGCACAGTGGGGCCTCTGGGCCTTATGCTGTCTTCCGAGACTGTTCCATGGTGCAGGGCTCCTGTGCACAGGGACTCTGCAATGTTCCCTGGATAAATGAACATGATGAGCAGAACAGCAGGTATACAGAGACCCAAACAGGAAAGATAACCAGAGTGGTAAGGGAGGACACCCAAGGAACTAGTGCTCCTGACACCAAGCAGAAACTGATTACTTGGCAATGCACATCAATGACTTTACAATGTTTATACTTGTTAAGTGAAAGAAAAAGCAGGCTATAAAGTTATATTTAGAATTCAATCCTAACTTTTTATGAAGTATATATGATACAAATACATATAAATGTATGTATATTCGTATAAAATAAAGAATTGTTGGGCATGGTGGTGCACACCTGTAATTCCAGCATTCTGGAGGCTGAGGTGGAGGATTGCTGGGAGTTCAAGGCTAGCCTGGGCTACACAGTGAGTTTGAGGCCAACCTGAACACCATAGTGAGAGAACAACATAGAACAAAACAAAAAAGTACAAGTAGATAGAAACATATCAGAATATTAACTATGCTTATCTCTGGGTAGGTGATGATATTATGGATTTTTTAAAATGCTTTTCAGTAGTTAAAAACTGCATCTGTCAGAGTTTTATCAGGAGATGAAAACCACATCAGTTCTCCCAGGGCCTGGCCAGGCCTGGCAGCTCCTCAAAGCCACAGCGAGCGGCATCAGTTTCAGCACAGGGGCCGTGGGCACGGCTGAGGGCTGCGAGAAGGAAGGGGTTTGTACCCTAAATATCCCTGGCTGCTCCAAGGGGCAGAGCTGGAAGAAGTTCGGAAGCTTTTATACCAGCCCAGCTGGGGAGGGCATCGGAGCTTGAGCTAAAGGGTGACGAGAGCTGGCAAAGCCTCAGATTTGAGGTCCATTTTGCAGGTGGCAGCTACATTTTTGATAGGTTGGATATGGGGAAAGTGGAAGGAACAAAATGATGCTGGTACCATGGATTAATATGGAGAAGACAGAGCAGAGGGTAGAAGAATAGATTTGGGGTGAAAGAGATCAGTTTTGGGTGTTTTAAATTTGAGATACATTCAACTTGAGGAGATGTCTGGACAGGAAAGGAACGTGCGTGTTTCTAGCATAGTGTCTACAGGATTGGTGATGGGGGGGCTTTAAAGAGAGAACGTGGAGGGGCAGAGAGGCAGGGACCAAGTCCTGACACGCGTACCAGTCAGAGCGCAGAGGCCAGCGCAGAAAGGAGGAAGAAACCAGGAGGGAGGTGTGGGCTGGACACCAGCTGATCTCAGCTATGTAGGACACACAGAGACCAATGTCTACACAGCCACGTCAGCAAGATGGTAGGTATGGCAGCAGGAATAGTGCTGGTGTGAACTGGTGTAGATCCCAGCACTCAGCGAGTGAGGCAAGAGGGTTCCAACTCGAAGGCCAGCCTGAGCTACCTAGCGAGATCCCATTTCAAGATGAAAGAAAGAAAAGAAAGAAAGAAGCAAAAGTAATTGTGCCTGGGTAACTGGTTTGCTTTTTTCATTATATTTTCTAT
This sequence comes from Dolichotis patagonum, assembly GCA_004027295.1. Taxonomy (NCBI): domain Eukaryota; kingdom Metazoa; phylum Chordata; class Mammalia; order Rodentia; family Caviidae; genus Dolichotis; species Dolichotis patagonum. Next base: position 33,370 of record PVJX010010826.1, on the reverse strand, counting down.
CTTTTCTTGATTTCTTAAAAGGAGTAATATATTTATGTTCATAACAGAGCAAGAAAATATTTAATTGTATTTGTCTATTTATACTTGAATAGTCTAGTTTTGGATATGCAAAAACTCATTTTTAAAATCTGAAGAATAAGTATTGATATTGGCTGGAAAGAAATTTAATTTTATATGGGGGAAATTTTATAGTTGTTGTAGGAGAAAAATTATTTTCCAAGCAATATAGAGGCACTTTAAATATGAACTTTATTTTTGAGGACAGATTCAAATTTATAGAAAACTTTCAGAGACAGTAGAAAGTGTTCTTATAAATCTCACACCCAGTGTCAACTATTATTAACAATGTAATTAAGATGACACATTTTATTTATTATAACTAATTACTGCATTGTAGTATAATTAATGCTAACTAAAGCACAAAGGCCTTTTAAAAACCACACTATGTGATTTCATTTGCAATGAATATTTGATCAATCTTAAGTTTCACAAATGTTGTGAGGAAAAACAATGTTCTACCGCCATCTACTGTTTATTTTATTTTATTTTATTATTTTATTTATTGTACTAGAGGTTGAACCTGGTACCTTCCACTACACTACAACCCCAGCCTTTTTATGTTTTTAAAAATTCTATTAAAATTTTGAAACTGGTTCTGGCTAAGTCAACAAATTTTGAGGTTGGGCTCAACCCCCCCCACCCAACCTCCCAGAGTGCTGGGATTACAGGTGTGCATCTCCACAGCCTGCTCAGTTTTGATTTCTGAGACTTTTCTCACTTATCTCTATTTCCCTAGGCTTTTCCAGGTACCAGGTTCTACACAGGTCATTGTCAGCAAAGAGACAAATATCCTGAACTCAGAGGCAGATTTAGACAAAGCTATTGTTCATCTGTATACCATTTTCATCAGTTATTTAATATTTGCATTCTAAAAGGCATAAGAGACATGAAAGTGAAGAAGATATGCTTATTTCTTCAAGGATCACATAGTAATGGGGACAAACACGAGCTTCGTACAGAACAGAGTGTGTAGTACCTGTGTCCTGAGAGCACCGGGTAGGCAACACGTCCCTTAGATTAGAGGTGGACACACAGGGGCTCTGCCGAGAGCCAGGGACATTTTCTCAGGAGGGAGGGATCTTAAATGACCAGCAGGAAGTAACAGTTCAACAGGAAGGAGGCTGGAAAGAAAGGCATTCCTGAAATAACTCAAGAATAAAGATAAGAATAGTACTATGTATGTGAGGAGTAAAAATAGAAGCGAATGTGCGACAAGAGATGACAGGAGATGAAGCTGGAGAGGTGAACAGGGCCAGGCCACGGGCAGCTGTGTGTGTGACTCCAGGGAGCCCAGCCTGCAGCCCTGCGGTGAGGGAGGGCCGGCGGGAGGTGTGGGGTCCCACTCGCACACAGAGCCTAGAGAGGGGAGGGTGTGCTTAGCAGCCAGCGTGGGGTCACAGGGCTGGAGAAGCAGCGATGGAGCGGAGTCTGAGGGGCAGAAATATTTGGGAGGTACATGGCTGGCAATATTTCATGTGATCAGATTTAGAGAGTGAACTAAAGAAAGAGGCTAGGGTGACTGTGAAGTTTTAGTTTTGGTAACCCAGAAACGCTGGTGCCTGGGAGAATAAAGGAGGAAGGCACCAGTGCAGGAGAAGAAGTCTAAACTCTGTACTAGCAGAGGTCAGAGGCTTGAGGGTGAACCCAGGCAATGCCACCTTGCTGGAGGTTGGATATGAAATTTTGAAGTGTAGCATAAAGGCCAGAAGTGAAGCTTTGTATCTGCAAGTCGCCACTGTTGAGGTGGGGGTTGAAATCATGCAAGTCCATAAAAGAAACAAAGAGAATGGATAGAAAAACCAGAATCCAGGATCTAACTCCAGCGAACCCAAAGGGGCAGAAAGAGATTAGCAGGTCTCAGAGAACCAGCAAGAAGGAATAAACAATACCCCCCCCCCCAGGCCAGAGCTGGCAATTGTCCTACAATAGTGAGGCCATGAAATGCCTGTGCTGAGTATCATGATGCAGAATACCAGTGTCACACAGGTCACTCTGTAATTGTGGCAGGACAAGACAACAGCAGGACCACTCCCTAATCAAATCTGAGCACAGGAAAAACAGAACCCCCATGCAACTACGAAAGAAGATATCCCTCCTCCTGACATAATGGAACTCCAAATAAAACTTGTATTTTCTTGACCCTTGCCAAAATCACTAGGCTTTATGTTCAGCTATGTCTTGTCAGCCCCTCCTAAGGTCCTCTCGACTGACTGATTTCCAGAGTCCCCATGGTGTGTGGCGCGTTAATCAACATGACTTTGCCCACGGTGGATTCCGGGGGATACTGGGCACTGCGATTTAACAACTTCCTAGGAGCTGCTATGGTTTGGATGCGGCTGTCTCCCAAGGGCTCCTGTTCTGGGAGCCTGGTCTTCAGTATGTGATGCTGGGGGGAGGGGTCCCTATGTCACTGGGGTGTTCCCTCGGAAAGGGTTAAGATGGTTCTCAGGGGACCCTATGTTAGTTCCCTGGAGAGTGCTGCTATAAAGGAGCAGGCCTGGTCCCTGACCTTTCTTGGCCTCCCGTTTGCAGAGCCAGCGAGGATGCTGTGGGGCCTTTGTCCTCCAGCATTGCAGCCTGAATCAGCTTCTTCATACCTACTCTTCGTAGTCTGTTACTGTCCTGAAAATGGGCTAACACAGACGCCAGCAGAGTAAAGAGCCTTGTGGAAGGAGGCATCAAAGTATCTGCATAATAGAAAAGCCAGTGAGAGGCAATGGATCCGGCAGGTCTGAGCTCGCTGGTGACCAAGTTGAGAGCAGCTTTGGTCATCTGTCGGAGTGTCAGGAGTAGTGGTAGTGGTGTGCTCTGTACCAGCTTGAGAGATCTGATTATGCACATTTCATCCTAATTCTATGCTTGGTGGCATTAAGCTGGTAGCTTACCATCGGCCATGGGGGAGCACTGGGGAATCAGTATATGCTACAAGTCAAAGATTTCCTTTTTCACTTTGGAAACTTGCTGCTTGAAGTTTTACTATCACACACTTGGGTAAATGAACAACAACAGCAGCTAAGAAAGGACTAGAAGCTGAAAAGGTGGCAATAATTAAGTGTTTGCAAGCGAGAAGAGAGACTGAGTGGGAGTTAAAGGGGAAACACAGAGTCAGTGAGAACCAGAACTCAGGGTACCTGATTTTCTGTCCAGCAATAGGTCTGCAAGTTCCATGCACTAGCAGGAGGGGAAACACATCTCTTAGGTGACAGACAACGGATGAAATAAATTGCTTTGTGTACGTGTACACAAAGGCACGGGCATGCCACACATTTGCACACACATGCCCACCTGTGTACAGGGAAGTTTCGCAGGCTGAGGGCGGAGTGACTGGTAGGTGGCAAGGGGTCCACCCAGACTAGATTCCCAGATGTGGCAGAGTCTGTTGGGACAGCATCTTGATCACTTCTGTTGAAACTGTTGGGACCATTGGCTCCCATACTGCCAACTTGCCTGTAAGCTGTGCCTTTGCTGTGTGTCTTTAGCTGTTTTATAAAAATAAGTAAACAAATAAACAAAAAGCCTGCAAGTTACATGTTAGAATCCTTCTGTTAGGAAAGATGGCAGCTGCGTGTGTGTGTTAGTGAGAGTGTGGCAGCCCAAAGGTATGAGGAAGATGTGGTCATAAAAGCTTTGCCTGGTACAGAGAATTCCATGATGCAAACTTGGCTAATACTGACCAGCTCTGTTTATAAATCAGTTTACAAAGTCACGTGGAATAAATAGCAGGGCTCAGCTCTACTCCAGCCTCAAGCATATGTTCTTTGGTGCTAAGCAATTATCTGGCAATAATTATCTGGTGTTTGTTTTCCATCCGCCATATGGTGTCATGGCGTCCCACAGTGAGTAGTCTGGCTTTTGTTGTTTTACCTTGGATCATGCACTTAACCTTTTTGAAAGTCTAATTCCTCATCTCTGAAACGGAAAGAATGCACAGTCACCATGTCGCCGTGCAGCATGGGCGCTAAGAGTTACGAGTCGCTAGAGTGGTGTGGAAGAATGCAGGTCCAGGGCAGAGGGTCCGAGTTTGGCGCCTCGCTAGCTGTGTCACTTTGGGTGACTTACCTAACCTCTGTGACTGTCACCTTGCTCACCTGCAGCACAACGATAATAGTGACACTGCTTCATGGGGCTGTAAAACAGTACTTACAGGAATCATAGTACACGGTGCACATTAAGTACTCGGTGAATGCTCTTATTGGAGTCAAGTAAAAGTAAATGTGAGAAAAGATTTCCACGAAAGCATAAAGCAGGCATAGCTGACGAGAGGAGGGACTTGCGGCAGATACTACCTCTCTTTCTCTTGCCCCGAGGTACCGGAGGGACATTGAGCAGCTGGAAGACTCTGTGCTCCTAGACTTCAGAGCAAGGCTCCTGGCCATTCATTGCAAATGGTTTCAGCAGCTGCAAATGCAAAAAAGCCCAGATCCTAGCACCTGAGAGTGCTGGCGTTGGAGTACAGAGCAGATATTTGGATCTGGTTGGATATCGGAGCCACAGGCTTCTTGGGCCACTCTGTGGAAGGCTGTCCGTGGTGCAATCGCTAGTAGAACAAGCACCAAAGCAAATACAGCTGGTCCTACGACAATGGGATCTGAATGCTCCAAGGCTCTGAGAGTGTTATTTATAAGCCATGTGATCAAAATCCAGCAGAAGTGGTTCTGCCTGCGGAAGCTATAATGATGTGAAGGGAACAGCTTGCACAAGGACAAGGACCAAGAGCAAGAACCCTGGCTTCAGTAGCTCATACAGCCAGCAGCGTGGCAGCATGCAAGGTAAATGCTCGGGTGAGCAATTAACTGTTTCAGCTAAGAGAAGCATAGTGTACCCAAGTCGGTAACAGCACTAGTTGAGAAATGATAGGAAAGATATTGGAACAAAATACCAGTCCCCCTTGTCTCTCTAAGATGGTAAATATTTTCTTGTATATTTTATTTCAAATACATGTTAACATATTAGGCAGATGCCTAAAATAAGGAAGAAAAAGGAATTCACAACTTTCAAATCTAAACAGTCAAGTAGAATTGGTGTCAGAAACACTGGTAATTCCATGATACAGAGAACGACTTTAACACCATTTGTAAATTATTTCCACCGGAAGTTGGCATCAGCATATTGAATCTTTTAAGTCTTTTTAGCCATAGGACTCCCAGAATGAAGCAGAGCATGCTTTGATACTTACATAGTTTCCCTGAAGCAAATACTCTTGCAGCCTGCAGAAATGAACTCTCTCTGAAAGAAATTACATAATTTAAAGTCATATTAATTTATATAAAACTCCCAGCTGCACAGTAAAACTGTGGAGTTTTTATTTGTCACCACAGTCATATTTCTGCAGTGAAAATGATCATTGACGCGATACACAGTGGTAACCAAAGCACACTGTTGTTGTACCAGTGAGCACTGAATTGATTTGCCAGCATTTTGCAATTTGGTAAAGATACTACCTTTCTTATATTTGTGTTTTGAAGTCTCCATGATCTAGAAGGTGGTATTATGCAATTTAAAGTTAGCTAATAGTCGCATCGTGTAAAGAAAAACAAAACACCTTAAAAATACTTATAGCCATCTGGAAAGCCCCCCTCCTGCTGGCTGCTTGTGCAGGACTGGAGGGCCACCCTCTTGGAGAAGCTCTCTAGTACCTGCTGTGGCTCACTCTTGCTTCACAGGTATTTATTAACCTTGTGTCCTAAGTGTTGCCTAGTATTGAGAGTTGTTTGAAGGATCACGTGCTGAGCAGTGAAGCTTGGATCCTCTGATTACAGTGACATCAGGGTGATGACTTGAGTCTGTGGCAGGACGATCTGCTCACCAAACAAGAAGCTGAAACAAACACAGGTATTTGGAGTAGAAGAACCAAGACTGACGAGGAGGCTGGCAGACCAGTGGATCTCACGACCACGTGTACCGGGGATTAACAAATTGTTTCACAAGAGAAACACCTGGGAATGACAGGCTCTGCACAAAGTCAGCCAGGCCAAGGGAAGAAATGCAAGCGATGAGCCCTAAGAGAAGGCAAGAAACACCAGTGTCCATGGAGCGTGAGGAAACTCCCACATCCTGAAGATAACAGGGGGGGAAACCATGGGATATTACATGGAGATGGAACAAGGATCAGCAATTTTCAAGACAGAGTCTCCTAAAAGGAAGAGATCTCGGAGATCCCGAGAGTTAAGACTTATCTGGATTAGCATGTTTATTTGACAAGCATTTATTGAAATCATGTTATATGCTAAGCACTGGGTGCTGTGAATACAATCTGAGAGGGAACATAACATCCTTACCACACTGAATATAAGGTGCTAAGGGAGAGAATACAAATTTCTTACTAAAAATACAGTGGGCAGGGAGAGTCAAGGTGGTGGAGTAGAAGCTGGCAGCATATCACAGTCTCTCTGGGACCTGAAATTGAGACACCTGGAAAACAACTGCTTAGCAAGGAGAAAACGAGGAGTTCCAGGAGTCCAGAAAGAGCCAGTGGAAAAGCTGAAAAGTGACAGAGAAACAGAAGAGAAGACAGAGAAAAGATGGAAGCAGTCTGGAATACTAACTCTGGCTCATCTGGGCAGGGCTCTGTCCCCACAAACACAAGTGAACCCAAAGAGGACCCACAGCAGCCTTAGCTCTCTGTTACTGTAAACTGCAAATACAGTGTGAGGTTTTATTCTGAAGTTGACTCGCTCCACATAGCAGGGTAGCTTTGGAGAAGAAATCCACCATAGCTTCTGTCATATTTAAGTGTGATATCATCAGGAATGATTTTGAGCTAGTCCAGGAATCAGAAGTCCCAGAGTGGTCACTTTTCAGGGTCTATGGGGACACTCTAGTGCAGTGACCCAGAGGGAGGAGGCCGCAAGAGATGGTCACAGAGAGGGGGAGAGATAGTCACAGACACCCGAAAAGGTTTAAGCAGCAGGGAGCTCAGGCTATGAAGCACACGGTGGTCTGGCCCTCGTGATGAGAAAAGACACCTAGCACATGTGGTTTTCTGAGAAAAATGGGTCCGACAGCACTGGGGCGAAGCCTAGTGGACTGTTGGCTCCCCTCACTATCTCCTTCCAACACAGAACTCGGTAGTGTGTTTACTTTCCTCACCACGATCAGGGAGGCACCTCTGTGTGGATGTTTGCCATGTCCCTGAGCGCATGGATAGAGGGACCAAGGGAGCAAGCAGGGGACCCCAGCAAACACAGAGGCTGAAAAGCTAGTTGGGAATAGTAGTGGCTTGGGATGCCCAGGACACAGGCACTAAGCGCCTCTGGAGTGAATCCAGCCCTGGGGCAGACCACATACCTCTGACTGGCCCTGCCCAGTGGGAAGGGGGCAGGATTTAGTATTCACTCAGCAACCGCCAGTGAAGTGGGTGTGGAAACACAACAGGCTCCCGTTGTGACTCACTATCACTCACCCATACCTGGTGGATTCCAGTAGTGCAGGTCCTGGAAAGAAACTACCTATCCAAACACCTCAAAGTGCAGAGAAGTTGAAAGCTTTTTTCTTTTTCTTTGTTTATTTTTCTTTTTTTCTTTTTCTTGTGTTTAGTGCTTTTTTCTGTTAATTTTATCTAACTGTATTTCCTGTTTAAAGTCAATTGGATTTTAAAATCTTATTTTATCTCTCTTCTCATCAATATCTTTCCTTTCTTTTTAAAATTTCTTCTTTCATTTTGCTTTTCCATGTTCCTTCATTTACTATCACTTATTAACCTTTAGATTTTTAGTTTACTCTATGCTTTTAGTTTTACTCTATGCTTTGTGTCACTGACATCACTGCAGTTTGTGTCCTCTTCCCTGAGTGGTTCTGGGTATCAAGCCCTCAAAGGAAGGCAGGACACTAGGAAGACCTTCAAGTAAAGTAGAGGCGATTGCCATCTGGGCAAATTCATAAATATCAATATGGAAACACAAGAAGCAAGAAAAATCAAAGCAACATGAATTTTCCAAATCTCCATTTGTCTGTAACTAAATGCAAAGATATTGAAGTGGATGAAATACAAGATGAAGAATTCAATTGACTGATTTTTAACATGAATAATGACTGCAAAGAAGAAACAAATAGACAATTAAGGAAGACAATGCAGGACATGAAGAAGCAATTCAGCAAAGAGATAAATATTCTGAAGAAGAATAAAATAGAAATTCTGAAAGTGAAAACCACAATAAGTCAAGAAAAACATTAAGTGTAAAGCCTCACCAATAGGCAAGACTAAGGAGAACACAGAAGTTTAGGGCTTGAACACAAAGTTAAGCAATTATTACATGAAAATGTTAATTTAAAAAAAAGAAATTATGAACAAAATATCCAAGAACTCCAGGACACGATTAACAGGCTGAATTTATGAATGTTCAGTAGAGAAGATGTTACCATGATTCAGATTCATGGCACAGAAAATCTATTTATAAAAAAAGAAAGAAAATCTATTTATGAAATAATAACAGAAAACTTCCAAAATCTTGGGAAAAATAAACATACAGTGCAGGAGGCATTTAGAACCCCAAACAGACCTGACTGAAAAAGAACCTTCCCATATCTCATTGTTAAAAGGGCCAGAGAACAGAACACGGAAAAAATATGGAATGCCCGACGGGAGAAACACGAACTCACTTCCACAGGCAAAGGAAAGCCTGTTATAATAATCACAGCCTTCTCTGCAAAAACACTAAAAACCAGCAGGGCACGGGACCATATGTTTCAAGTCCTGAAAGAAAATAACTGCCCACATAGACTACTATTCCCAGCAAGGCTGTCCCTCAGAACTGAAGGTGAAACAAATACTTTCCAGGATGAACATAAACTGAAGAAATTCGTGACCACTAAACTTACCTTTGAAAAAATAAATATTGCAGAAGATACTTGAGCACATTTATGGTAGGAGTGAGATGCCTGCAGCTGCAGTCTCTATCTCCTTAATTGGGGCTGGAGCCAAGGTGTCTGCAGCTGTGGCCTTATCTTGCCTTTTGAGGTATCTGGCATCACAGGCCACTATAGACCTCAGCCAGGACCAGTGATTCATAGAGGTTCACTTACTAAGACTCAGCTCCCATCGCCAGGGAAGGGGCCGGGGCCTAGGACAGACTCACAGAAAGCCAATTGGTTAATCCTAAACCCTGCTCAGAGCCGCTTCATAGTGGTCTCCAACAAGATGACGTGAAAGTAAAAGGGGGAATCTTATTAAACAAGAGGGAGGGACAAGGGGAAGGAGGAGTAAGACTGTAAGATGGGACACGGGGATGGATATGAGCAAAATATTGTGTAAAATAAGGGGGAATTAACAATAAAATGGAGGGGGATTTTATTTCAATGTTTTTATTTGCAAATAAAGCATACCTGTTTGAATCCTTAAAAGGCATAATTAACCCTTCGTGGAGGAGACTTTGAAGGAAAGACACCAGGGCCCGGAGGACAGCGATCCCGGCACTGTCTGGGGGGGTCAGGAAAGGCCCCCGAGGAAGTGACATTTGGCTAAGATCTGAGATCTCGAGGTTCCTGGATCGAAGGATCTGGAAGGAGTCTGGCCAGGCTGCGATCCCAGCAGCGGAGGGCAACTGAGGCGTTCTTGGCAATCAAGCCCTTCCCTAACCCGGGCCTCACTTTGTTACAGACCCCCGCGTCCACAGCTGTCGACTATGTTACTACCATGAAATTGGAAAAGCAGTGCCCTGCATTCGACCAGAGGGACTTTAGAGACATCAGTTCAGAGACACGGTCGTCCCGTGTCCAGGGGACGGGGCTCTGCCTGCTGGCTCGGGGACACCCACAGCCGCTCCCCACCTGGCCCAAGGTAACAGCGATGTATCTCTAAAGAATAGAGATATTCTTTCCCTGATCAGTCCTGTTTTGGTCAAGTGTTCTGCAATCCCTCTTCTTTACAGCAGGGGGCGCGAGCCAACCGTCTACCAATCACTCTGAGCCGTTCTAGGACTACGGCTAGGATGAATGACTTCGTTGCTTATAATTTAGTAAGTTTTGGTTGGTGTTGGAATACAGAATTTGCTTCTTATTACCCCGGAAATCCCCTCTTCAATCCTATTAGTTTGGAAAAAGAAATCGTCATTATCACCCTCATCAACACGCTTCAATTGTGGTCTACCATGATGCTCAGGTCCTATGCGGAGCACTTTCTGCACATTAGCTGTTTTAATACTCACCACGACACTACGGGGTAAACACAACCCATTTCATAGGTGGCGCAACATTAACTCAGCCAGGGTATGGTGGTGCACACCTATAATCTCAGCTGCTTACTTGGTAGGCTGAGGCAGGAGGGCTTGGAGTTGGGGGCTGGCCTGGGAATTTTAGGAAGGGCTGAGGATGTGGCTCAGTGCTTCCTGGTTCAACCCCCAGTGCAGGGACACTCCCCCACGCCCCTCACCCAGTTATATCTACTCTAAAATTATTCAGGCACCAAATCATCAGTAAAACTCGTTCTGCTTCAAACTGCTTTGCTTATGATCCGTGCTGTATCGTGATTCGCAAGAATCTGATTTTCTTCTCACAGCTACTACAGATTAGACAACGGCTAATTAAACCGCCACTTTATCCCATAAGACGCTCAGAACACGGGTAACTCTTCACGCAGTCTCCAACGCATGCAACAGTGCGCTTTCGGCAGAATCCACCCTGGTGCTGGCCTTTGCATGGGAGAATATTTACATTTCATGAAAATATAGGAGCTCAGTTTGCCCAAAGCAAGGCCGTCGGGAAAGACGACACTTTCTAAGCATATTTACTGCAGCCCCTCGGTGGGAGACCTGCAGGCGATCGGGAATGGGAACTGTGTAGACAGAGGCCTGAGCGCACCGGCTGGCGAGCGCCCAGTTTCCTCTATAGCGCATTGGTGGGGAACCCAGGGTCTGGGGTCCGCCCACCGCGCCCCCCAGCGGCTCCTCCCCGCTTGCGGAGTCGCCGCTGGCCACAGCCAGCCCCGGACGCCGGAGAGGAGGCTCTCAGATGCCGCCTGGCACTGTCCTAAAGTTTCTATTTGGAGAAGGGAAAATAGTCATGAGTCGGTGAAGTGGGGTTCACCTAGCTAGAGATTTGTGAGAACAGTGACGCCAGGGTGCAGGGGCCACAGGAGGACATTCCCCGGAGGCAGCCACCAGCAGCTCCTTGGACCGAACTGCTAACTTTTGCAAAATGAATTTAGTGCCACACGGTGGCGCACGCCTGCAAAATCCCAGCTCTTTGATGGCTGAGGCAGGAGAGTCCCTGGGAGTGTGGGGCCAGCCTGAACTACAGAGCGAGACCTTGTCTCAAAAAACGAGCAAACAAGAATGCGTTGGTTCATTTATTAAAGTCCCTGAGCTCTCTGCCGGTTAGACGGGGCTGGACGCCAGGACCACACGGGTAAACACACACCGGCGCTCGACCTGGGGGAAGGACGGTTGTCCCCCGCCCCTCCCCCCGCCGGGTCCAAGGTGCAAAGGTGCAGCAGGAGAAGGTGGGGTCCCTGCGGCTGGGCCTGGGCTGTGGCCGCGGTGTCACTGCAGTGCCCACGCGTGGCCCCCACGAGGCGGGCCCAGGCCCCGTGCAGCCCCGCCCTGCGCTGTAACCGGAGCCGGCCGGGCAGGTCGGGGCGGCCCTGAGTCAGCGCGGCGAGGTGGGGCCGGGAGCCGCCTCCCCGCGCCCGTCCCCTTTTGTCGCGGCGCGCGCGGTCGCCGCCACTCTACCGCTGCCGTCGAGATGCTGCGCTGCGGCCTGGCCTGCGAGCGCTGCCGCTGGATCCTGCCGCTGCTGCTGCTCAGCGCCATAGTCTTCGACATCATCGCGCTGACCGGCCGCGGCTGGCTGCAGTCGAGCACCCACACGCAGACGGCCTCGCTGTGGTGGAAATGCCCGAGCGAGGAGGGCGGCACCGGCTCCGCAGCCCAGGGCTGCGAGACCCTCATGGACTACGGTGAGCGGGGCCGCCGCCTCCAGGAAGCCCTCGGGGCCGCCGCAGCCGCCGGGGGGCGGGCCGAGTTTCAAGGTGGGGGGAGGGGGCCTTTGTGGGCCCGGAGCTCTCCTGTCCAACTTGAACCAAACCAAGCAGCAGCTCGGGGTGGACGTCGCCGGGGACGGGGGACTGTAATTCCAGACATGCATGCGAGGGCGCTGACTCGGAGGGCGCAGCGGCTCCGGGCCCGGCCTCGGCCCTGGGGGCTGTGCGGGGGCCAAGGGCCCGGGAGGCGCTGTGCCCGCTCGTGCGCGGTGGAGAAAGCTGGCCTGCTCTTCGTGCTCCGTGTCCCCGCCGGCGGATCTTTTCCCCCACTACCCCGGGCCTTGCGCCCGAACCCCACTGAACCCCGTTTATTTACGGTTCCCCCTGCGTCCACCGTGGAGCTCCTGTGGCTCCCGCTTCCCCGAGGAGGTGGCGCCCTCCTTAGGCGGTAACGAAGTGGGAAGACCGCGGGGAAGTCTCCGAGTTTGAGTTTTCTGGTCTCTGGAAACACGCAAACACACGCGCGCACACGCAAACACTATGCCTTCCAGGGTTTGTATCATCCCAAGTCTTTCAGGCTTTTAAAGGGAATTAAGAATTCTCGTTATTATTATTTTTGAAGTACTAATTACTATGAAATAGCTAACTGCATCGTGCAGTTAAAATGCACTCAAACTTGGTCATTTATAGTGGACTTTCCGGCTCTGCCTGCGGGTTTGTTAGAACAGACTGGTAATTATCCGCCCTCCGGAGACGCCGGCAGAGCCGCGCGACCTGAGTGCTCACGCTCAGTGGAGTGGGCCGGCGGCCCGAGCTCAGCACTCTTGCTGGGACATGATCCGGCCTGCAGGCTGGGCTGCAAGCCCTCTTGGGAAACACATACAACACCTTGTGAATGTTTCTAGCCTTGTGGGGTGCGCTCACCTTTCGGGTGTGGCGATTCCAGCCTCAGGCTGGCGGACCCCGCGTGTGGAAAGGAACACGCAGAGCTCGTTTCTAGTTTGATTTTCAGTTTTTAATTAGAAGTCTGAACCATCAACCTTCTTCGTAAGAAAAACGCGGATCCAGTGTAGAGTTTGTTTTGATTTGCTTCCGAAATCGGCCTCTGGGGGAGCTCAGTTCTCAAACAGAATCTTAGCACAGCTATTGTTACCTTTATGGCAACACCTGACTTTGCCAGCGTTGGTGGTGGCTGTAACTTCTGGAGCCACTTCTGTGGCTCAAATCACTTTGTGAAGGTGACTTAAGTGCTAGGTTATGCGGTAGATCCAACCCCTGCTTAGGACCTAGAACAAATCACCCCTCCAGGAAAGACCAAAGAATGGCTCTGGGGAGAAGACAATAGAGCCCGAGCCACCCTAGGGAGGACCCCTCCGGCCACCGTAGACCCAGCACGTTCAAACCCTTGCGGGTCTTCCGCCCATCTCCTGCCTCCTGCTTGGGCTGGTGGCCTGTTTTGCCGCCCAAGAGTGGGGATTATGTATTCCTACACTACAGGGTGATGATTTAGGCATCTCTGGATTCCCTAGATTTTTTAGTCTCAGGGTTTGCTGGGATCAGTGTGTACGTGGGGTCGCTATGTCTCAAATGCAGTAATTACACAGGCTTTTGTAAGAAGAGGCAAGGTGGGTAGATCTGATTACAGTGATACCTCAGCGCGGAGAGCTGAGTATGCGCACCCACTTAAAAGGAGAAAACCTCTTCAAATTTACTAGTAAATATTTTGATTTACCATTGTAACTAGGAAGAAACGGCCATTCCTTCTACTGGGGATATTTGTAACATGAATATATTTATCTCGGTAGTAAAGACAAGGTATTCCTGGCAAGCACCAACAATCATAGTAAAGAATATGGATGTTTTTATGAGGGTAAATACTTCCTTAGAACCACATGTGTAAAAATTAGATGGTTACCTCAATTTTTTACTATTACTGTTTTTCAAGACCTTCAGGTGACCAGTTACCTCACTTGCTTGTAAATGACCCAAATTATACCTGAATATTTTCTTTTACAGGATGGTAATAGCTAAATTAGCACCTGGCTTAACAGGCACCTGTTAGTTTTTAATTTATATTCACCTAGAAGGAAATAAAAATCCAGACTTCTGGGTGAAATGCTTATCCAAGAGTCGCCTGTAGATAAATGTGAAATTAAACTTGAATATGCGCTCACGCTGCCAACACCTTTTCCAGTTTTAAGACAGGATTCATCAGGAAGGTCTTGGAATACCACCTGTGTGGATTTCAAATGCCAGGCAAGCTTCAGCTTGTTAAGGGGGAGGCAAAATAAAATGAGCTCATGCGCCAGAACTGGAAGGAGAGTGGAAACCCAGCGCCTTGAATCTGAACTCAGAAATTTATGGCTGATTTTATTTTTTCTTTTTAACCAAAGACATTCTTTGAATAGATCCAGGATTTTTTTTTTTTTAACATGAAATTACTCCTGGATAAGTTAAAAGAATCAGAGCAGTACCAGAAGTATTTTTAGGTCATTAAATCCAACGGTTCTTAAAAGTACAGGAAATTAAAAATATGTGTAAAGTCAACACTGATCTCAGACCAACCTCAGCTTCACAGGGCTTTGTTTTGAGGTGGGAGCTCTCGGCTTGCTGGTGGAGTGTGTTGAGGTAAGATGAGAACGCGCTCAGTTTATGAGACTGGGCATTAGCAGATGACTGTGTGTCTGCAAACGTGTGTTCTCAGCCTTCCATGGCAAATTAGCAAGTTAGCCCCTCTGCGGAGGGAATAACTTACAGTACATTTCAGTTTATGAAATCTAAAAGGCCAGTAGCCAGTGACATTTATCGAATTTATCAGCCACCCAGAGTTTCTGTCCCCGTATAGTGCCCTGTCTTGGCCCTGCAAAGTTGACTTGAGGGGTGTCAGAATTAAGGCGAATTAAAGTAGCCGCCCGAGGGCTTCCGAGTACTGTTCTGGGACCTGCAGTTGTTCACTGGTGCCCCTCACGCTGAGCTGGGGAGCACTCCTGAGTCCCTACTGTCCATCCTCGTCCTCCCTCTGATAGGTTTCAGATGTTTGAGGGTGGGCCCCAAGTTTGTTGCCTGCAGACAGGGTCCCATCGCCGTCTCTTCCTGTGAGAGCGTTCCTCCACTTGCTAATCAGATGGAAGAAGAGGGTACTGAGTTGGCACTGGCTGGGCTGCAGGAGAAAGTGTGGAGCTCTCCGATCTCACCCTGCAACCCCTCCTTGGAGCCTTCCTTGCTGCCTTCCTGGGCATCTGCAGGAGCTCAGCTTGTTCTTGTTTTCGTTTTGTTTTGTTTTTTTGAGACAGTCTTACTGGCCTTAAACTCACCGTGTACCCCAAGCTGGTCTCAGATTTGCAGCCATCTACCTGCCTCAGCCTCCTGAGTGCTGGGTTCCAGGCATACACCACCACGCCAGGCCGGGACTTCACCTTCTTCCTGTGTACTCTCTTGGAGATGCGTTCAGTTGTCCTTTGGGTTTTCGCTACCCAGTGCATCAAAGGTCAACAATACAGTGGGGTCTGGGAGGCCACTGGACCCTCAAGCCTCCCCTGCTGAACCAGGATTGCATTTTGGTGGGTCCCCAGGTGGTTCTCAGGCAGCCACCACCTGTTAGCTCCTCACTGCATATGCAGACAGCGGTTTCTGATAGAGACCCACCTGGGCTGTATTTATTTGCAGGTAGGATCTTGTTACTTCTTAGACTATGTTTTCTCAGATTTAAATTCTGCCTCGGTGGGGTCAAAAGAACCTTGTAGAAACAACAGGAAGAAATGGGACAAAAACTCAGGTCCCCTAGGTGGGGCCTTTGGTGTTGCTAATAGATGAGTCCCTTGTTCTGCAGGGGGACCCAGCCCTTGCTGGGTGACCATGTGGGGAGAGGCCACTGACTGTTGTGGTTTGCTTGGTGCCTGGGTGTGAAACTCATGAAGAAGCCAGCAGATCCCTGGCACTAAGCACACACTTGGGGGGGGGGGATCAGTGATGGTCCCCACAGTGTCACCAGTGAGTTAGGAATAGCAGGGAGGATTTCCTTGTCAGGGTTATTTACTTATTTACAAGGCTATTTTTACAAGCTTTGGTGTATCATTTCCAGCTTGACCCTTGAGGTATTTATGTGTATTTTCTTCTTATTAGCCGTCCTAATTAGTTTGGGGATAAGCTGTCTTTCCTCTAATGGAGCTTTAATGAATCTTATGGAAAAGTGTATTTGTAATACTGCTGGTTTCTTCAATAATACAGACCTCTTCTAATAGTTCTATTTGAACTTGAGACATACGTAAAATGCCAAATTGATCTTCCTTATGGAAAAAACCCAAAAATTCTTGCACAGAAACACATCTGTTTACCTGGACTGCTGTGTGCTTTGGGGTCTAAATTCAGAGAACAGCAATTGATGGTGAGGAGCCTCACCTCTCTCACACGCTCACACTCATACAGGCAATTAGGAAAGACAGCCACTGTCAGATTTGGTGTGTAGAACAGTAATAAAAGACAGACTTGTGTTCAGAAGAGACATGGATACCTTTCAAGAATTGTGGGTTAAATCATGAAAAAAGTACCTTTAGGACCAGTTAATAAAAGGGAAGCTTCCATTGGAAAGGTGGTGTAGTTTGGATCATGCGTGGTATAATACACAAATAGTTCTTAAGGGCTGGGCAGATTTACAGATATGGGGTTCATTCTGGGAAACTGAGGCCAGAGTTCCTAGGAAACGCGCTCGGGGTGAAGCCATCCCAACCATGCAGTATGTGTCCTGAGACCTGCAGTGTCCTGAGGCGTGTGCTGACGTCCCCTGCTCAGATGGGACACGGGGTCCTGAGCACTTTGCTCAGACCTGGCACGACTTATCTCGTTTTCGAGCAAGGTAGCTGTTGACCGGAGAAGGGGGACCGCCTCGCTCGGCCAGGCCTGCCCTTCATCAGTTATGATCTTTAGAACCGTGCCAGGATTTCAGTCTAAATGACACTTACATGAGTCAACCTGGGTGTTTCCCTGCTGCGAGGAGCAGGTTTTACACGTTCCACAACAAAGGCATCTTTTCTTGAGACAAAACGTTGCCTAATTTTCCATTTTGATTTCTCTAAGACTCAGCACTTTAAATAAGTACAGCATTACCTGGATTGACTTAATAGGAAAAGTTTGTAAAGTGGTCCATTACATGTATGTGTGTGTTCACTTGTTAACATAAGGTTAAGTGAATTAGTGTTTATTTAATTCCCTCCAAGTGCCTGAGACTAACCATAAGTTACACAGAGGAATGGTGATAATCTGTATTAATTTTCCTCAAATAAACAGGGAAAATCATTAAAAGTATTCTTTATAGGAATGTTAATATAACTATATAACTAGACTTCTAAAACAATCTGATTGTGAAAGTTTGGTCACTGAGATACGTTTCTAGTTAGGAAGTTTTTACAGAAAAGTCCTGTTCTCTCCTGCAGTGAATTTCCACGTTTGCATTCCTCGGTGCCCATGGGGCTGAGTGACTTTCTATCGCACAGTTTCAAACTTGTGAATTCACACAAGGAAAACTAAGGTTTTGCTTCTTTGGATTTAGTGACGACAGTGACCTCACACACAAGACAGTAGACAGCAGCTGACAGTGGACGTATGCTCCTTTTTGGTAGTGCTGGGTTTAGAAAGAGCTTCGTCGTTGATCTTACAGTTCTGACTTCCGTGTGAAAGTAAGAAGCACGGTGCTACCGACATGCAGACTCCTGGGCGCCAGCTCTCACCCCGTGGCTCAGGAGGGACTTGTTAAAAGTGCACACCTGGGCATTCATTCACTTCTATGTTAAAATCGAGCATTCTCAGGTTAACCTTATGGCTGAAACCTCTCCCTGCTGGGTCAGCTCCCAGGATTTGGGAAAACGGTGTTCCTGCTCCTTACTCCGCCTCTGTTCGGCAGCATTCAGGCGCTAGAGGGCGCCCTGCAGAGCATGTGGTGCTGCGGGGAACAGGGAACCCAACGTGGGTTTGTTGACATCAGTGAAAGAAGGAATGATTTCCTGGGTGATCTAGGAGCAGTTTTAAAATGGCAGCGTAGAACCTTGGAGATTAGAATATAGGGTAAATAAGGTACTGGGGGAAAGTTACAGGGATAGAGGAGAAACTAATTTTTTCCAAACCTGGACTTTGGCACTGAGCTACATCCCAAACCCTTTTCATTTTTTATCTTGAGACAGTGTCTGGCTAAGATGCACAGGGAGGGCTAGAACTTGCAATCCTCCTGCCTCAGCCTCCCAGAGTGCTGGAATTACAGCTGTGTACTACCACGCCCGACTTAGAGGAGGAACTTTGGAGCAGTAAGGGTCTGGGAACTAACAAGTGATGATTTTCGTGCTTGTCTTAACAGTAACCTTGACAGAAGGCATTTCTGGACCGAGTCAACAGATGAGAAAACCGGCATGTGGCTGGTGGGCGGCAGGGCCAGCGGGTCACGCAGGTGCAGATGGCTCCGAGCCCTGGCTTTTGCTGTGAGCCTGTCTTGCTTCTACTCGGACCACCTGAATAACTGAGAGGTAGTGAGGACCTTGCTGGCTGTGCTGTGTTAGAGCAGAACTAAAAGCAGGTTGAAGGGCACATGCGGGTCCTTTTCAAATGCAGTAAAGAGCTGAGAGGCTAAGAGTGCAGGTTCTTCCAGGAACAAATGAAGGGAGAAACAAAATGGGGGCTGGCTACACTATAGAATATTACTGAGTCATGAAAAAGAATGGAATTCTGACTTATACAATAAAGCGGACCACCCTTAAAAAACTACTACACTCAGTGAAAAGAGTTGGTCACAAGAGGCCACGTGGTGTGCAGGTCTGTTCCTATGAAACGTCCAGAATAGGCAAATGGGGAGACAGCGCGGGGATAGGGCTCAGCACCCCCTCACCGTGCGGGGGTTCTTATTTTTATTTATTTTGGTCTCTTTGAGGGTGGAGGTGATGCAAATGGAATTGTGGGTGGTGGTGGCTGCACGGCTGTGTGTCTGCAGTGAAACTCACTGGACCGAACACTTTACAAGGGTGCACACGTGTCCCGCGTGTACGTGCACCCTCATTTCTGAACTAGAAACGGGCCCAGTGCGAGCTGGGAGAAGGTGCAAGGCCTCGGAGAGGGAACGCAGGCCCTTGGCATTAGCTGTCTTCGGGGCTCGGCGGGTCCTCCAACCCTGACTCCGTGTGTGCCTCACCCTGATTTTCTGTATAGCTAATATCAACAATCACACGCTCTCATGCAATAAATTCTGAATACTTCAGAAATTAAAATGTAGGCAGAAATTTCCAAAGGCTTTTGCTACCAACATGCAGAGTCAGTTGTTTCACATCTCCGCCAAGTCATAAATAGTTGCTTCCAATGGTTATTTAATGCGCAAAATCAAACCTCAATACAAAACAAAGATCCTTAAAGGCATTCAAAATATTTCCTAAAGAGTGTGCAGTTTCCATTGTTCACTGCCAAGAGTCTTCATTGTAGTTGTGTTGTGTTAGAAACTGCATGAATCTTACATAAATAAACAGACTTACATGGCAAGTTTACTGCCCGAGAAGCAGTTTAATGAAGTTTGACTTTGACTGCAGAGATGTAAACATTTTCCCAAAAACCACAGGGAGAAAATTATGCCTGAGTCTCAATGTGTTTGTTACCGACACACGAACTGCCTGGTTTTCCTTGAAACGTAGAGATCCCTCCCTAAGTACTGTTGGAAGAAAAAGTGTTGTTCCACTGAAACAACTATTGGGAAAACAAACTCTGGGAAGCTGAGGCAGGAGGATTGCAAGTTGGAGTACAGCAAAGGCAATGTAAAGACTTAGGGAGACCTCATCTCAAAACTTTTTAAACGTACGTGTGTGTGTGTGTGTGTGTGTGTGTGTGTGTATGCACGTGCTAGGCAAGCAGATCAGTGTGAAGACCCGGGTTTGATCTCTAGTACTATAAGAACAAACGGCCTCAGTCTGCTGGTGTGTGACGGCAGTTTTAAGTTTGGTTGTCTGTTTTGCTAATTTCTCCGCCCTGCTTTTCTGCAGCGTGGGGGAGAGCGGCTGTGGCCATGCTCTTCTGCGGCTTCATCATCCTGATCATCTGCTTCATCCTCTCCTTCTTCGCCCTCTGCGGACCCCAGATGCTCGTCTTCCTGAGAGTGATTGGAGGCCTCCTCGCGCTGGCTGGTAAGGCCTGGTGGCCGCAGTGCCTCCTGGGTACCTTCCGTGGGCACAGGAGCATCATGTTCTGTCTCAGGGGAAGATTAATGACACAGGTCACTGGGCAGAAGAAACAGCAGAAATATGCTTTAGGAACTGGGTTCCTGTCCTGTGCTCCGTTCTGTGCTCCCCACTCTAGTGGCAGGGGCTGCCCTCCCTATACCTCTGTGGTCCCCTGGGCTGACACCTAACCAAGGGACCAGGGCTGCACGAGTCCTAGCAGTGCAGCCTCTTGGGCGTGGTCCCCACCCCTGGCTCCCTGGACCTGGTGCCAAGGGGACCCAAATGGCACAGTTTGTGCCAGGCAGGTGACGGAGACTCAGATGTAGGCAACGGGAAGAAATCTGGTTGTGCAGGTGGGTAAGACGCAGGCTGAACCTTTACCAGTACAAAATGAGACCTGGGAATTTAGAAACAGGAGCGATTTGAAATTGTAGGCAGCACCTGTGAAAGGGACAAATCTCAGCTCTAGAACTGGATTCCGATGTAAACCAGATTTTCTGAGGAGGGAAAAATAGGCGAAAGTACAGATCAGGGCAGAGTCAGGCCACTGCTCATTTCTCAGGGCACCAGACACAGTTCCTGGAGCAAAACTGAAACCCCACTAGAGGAGTGGGGGCCGGACAGAAGGTGAGCGGGAAGGGAGCTGAGGCGGCAGTGTTGAAGGCAGGTTGGAGGCTTGTGAAGGCACGGCTGGAGGGAGGAGGACCCTCGGAGACCTGGCCAGGCAGGCGCGGCCCGTCCTTTGTGTTGCACATCTGAACGTTCCTCTTGATTCTAAACAATCGAAGTTCACTTTCTGAATAATATTTTAAAATCAAAAAGGGCGTGGAATCCCACTCGTTGAATCCCACCTCCGTTTCTGTTTGGCTTTTCCTAGTTCAAACATAGGAGACTTTGTCACGGAGACACACGCGATGCAGCGTCGCTTTGTCGGTCTTAGAAGGAGAGGAGTGTGCCTGTTTAAACTGCACGCAGAAATAACACACTCACACCTTAACCTTAGTCAAAGAGTCCTAGTGAGTCCTGTGTGGCTGAGCAGGCCCACTGTTAGGTGTTTTATCCACAAGCATCAGAAGCAGGGACTTGCACGTGGATTTGTAACCCACGTGCACTGAAGTTTTATTCACAGTAGCCAAAAAGTAGAAGCAGCCAGTGTATCTGCCAGAAAATGAATGGCCACACATAGTGTGCGACATGCACACAGCTGGACAGGACACAGCTGTGAAGGGGCGTGCAATTTCAGTGTTTGCTGCAGCATGATGGGCCTTGAAGTAAGCCAGACGCAGAAGGACAAATGTTATGTGATTCCATTTGTAGGAAGTACCTAGAAAAGGCAAATTCCCAGAGATAAGCACAGGTCCCCAGGCAGGCACCGGGAACTGGGGAATGGAGAGCTATCATTTTCAGTGGGTATAGAGTTTATGTGTGGATGATGGGGTTTTGGGTACAGGTTGTGATGATAGCTGTTCTATTAAGTGAGAGCACTTAATGCCATCGAGTTGCACCTTTATAAATGAGTAAAATGCTAAATACCATGCTGGATACATTTTACGACAATGAGAATAAACCTCATGTATATATATTCTAAACCCATTGTTCCTTTTTAGCATTAAAACAGTAAGATCTAATAATCGCTGTCCAAGCTGACAGGGGTTATGATTGTATAGAAAACTAGCTCTAGTGTCCGCAACAGATTTAACAGCTGAAAAGTCACTTAATCTTGTGTTCCTGTTTTGTAATTTAATATTCATTCTCTCGTTTAAAGTTTGACAAGTAGACTAAGAAGTGAATAGAGAAGAACAGAATTTGTAGAACTCTCAGTACATTTTTGGTGGTAATAATGTTGAAAAACCTATTTGGTTTTTAGATATATTTCACTCAGCATTTATTGTAAAGATTGGGTTGAAATCAGAAAAAGTCAACACTGACACAATTTAAATTTTGCAGAAATTCATATAAACTGTTGTGAAAATTTCATGTACAGTAAACCAAAATGAATAAACAACATTTCACATTTATTGCTAGGGAAATTAGACATGAGTGCAGAGAAGGATTACTTTTGTGTCTTACACAATATTTTGCAATAAAGGACTAACTGAACTAGTAAATTTGCTATTTAAAATAAGCATGAAGTTGAGAAATGTTTTAAAACCTTCATCAGGATTGCCCTTCATGCTTGCCACAGATGAGGGACATTTCAGTTGAGCTGAGAAATAGAAACAGCTGAACAACATGCTTGCCTATGGAGCCATTGAAAAGGAGGAAAAAGAAAACCCATTTCTGGTTACATCTGTGGAGTTACTGGAAAAAACAAAAAAAACCCCAAGATGGCAAAAAAGGTGGTGGTTGCGTGGCACACACCTGTAATTCCATCACTCGGGAGGCAGAGACAGGAGAATCAGCACAAGTTCGAGGCCAGCCTGGGCTACATAGTGAGTTCAAGGTCAGCCTGAAATGCAATGAGATCCTGTCTTAAAAAAACCAAAATAGTGGTAACAGAATGGCAGTGTGCATATGAGATTTTAAGTCAAAAGATACAGAACCTAACATCACATGGAGTAATACTTGGTAACTCGATAATATCATGCATGTTCACTGAAAAGGCTACACAAGTATTAATAACATTTTATTTATTTTAAAGTTGCTTAAGACATCACTACGGTGATCAGTCATAAGTACAAGCCCGTGACTTCCATACTGGTTTGGAGACCTTGGCATATGCTTTCCTTTCTATACTTATACTTTCCCAAGGCACTCTGCCACGTCCTCCTTTTACTCCATTTCTCCATCCTGGAGAACCCTTCCCAGCCTCTGATCTCCTTCCTGATTATTCTCCAGAATCCCATCTTCTCCTTGGGCTTTTCTGAGCATTCCCCCTCGCCCTGCACCCATTGCTCTGTTTAGTCATTCACTTACTGCATGGCTATTCCATTGGTGTGTTAGTGTAAATCAGCAAAGAGACGAGTGTGTGCACGTGTAAGTTTGTGTGAATGTTTTGCTAATGCTGAGTATACTAACTTTATTTGGAACAGGAAGTGCAGAGGTCAAAAAACAGACTCTACCACCTTCCTTTTATTGTACAACACAATTTTGTACTTTAATCCAAAATGATATGCTTACCCGTGTAACATAAAATGATTCCCTCTGTCCCATCTGTAGTTCATGTAGTGAATATATATGATTGATATTATCAGTGCTAGATATCCCCTAATACACAATAGCTAATAATCTGTTTTAGCTCATGATTAACTAGACTCCAGTAGTTTCTTCTGCATTTTTTAGGTGGGTTCATTCATTCATTCATTTATTTTGAGACAGTGTCTTGCTATATATTTCTGGCTGGGCGTAAGCTTGCTATGTAACCCAGATGGCCTCAAACTCATGGTGAACCTGCCTCAGCCTCCTGAGTGCTGTGATTACTGGTAAAAATGTTGGGAGGAGGAGGAGGAGGACTTACTTTGTGTCAGCATGCCTCATTCATGTTTTCCAACTCTGGGATGTTTTCTCTTCCCTTGTAGCTGTGTTCCAGATCATCTCCCTGGTCATCTACCCTGTGAAGTACACCCAGACCTTCAACCTTCACGCGAATGGCGCGGTCACTTACATCTATAACTGGGCCTATGGTTTCGGCTGGGCGGCCACGATTATCTTGATCGGCTGCGCCTTCTTCTTCTGCTGCCTGCCCAACTATGAAGACGACCTGCTGGGCAATGCCAAGCCCAGGTACTTCTACACCTCTGCCTGAGAGGGAGGAGAGGGAGCCGAGGGGACCCGGAGGAGGCGAACCTTCGCAGGCCACTGGCATCTGATTCGGCAGCGTTCAGCAGCTCCAGCCCACTTGGGACCTCTTTTGGCAGCTTCATAGGGTTAAACTGGTCAGAAATGCTAAAATAGCTGGGGAGAAAATATTTCTTAAATTGTGTTCTAGTTTCATATTCCTCTACATTTTGTAGAATTTACAAAAAGATGTTTCTTTTTGCTAGTTACTTACAACATGCCAATATTTCCTGCCTATCTATAGCCTTTATACTGCATTTATAAAAGAAAATGAAAGGTGGAAAAGTGAAGGTTTCCCGGATGTAGTCAGCTCATCAAGTTTGGGGTTCCCCTCCCCCAGATAGAATGGATTGTTTCTATTAAGGGCTAAAGAAAAGAGGGAAATATTGGTAAAAATTGTCGGTAACCAGACATTCTAAAAGTAATGTACAAAAACACAATTTTCAAGTTTTTAGCTATTTAAAGAAGCAAAATAGTTTCCTAAATGCATATCATGTTTGAGAGTTTATAATTCATCTTCTAACAATTGCTATTGTGGTAAACTGCACACTGAGTTGGTGTTACTCGGGGAAGGATTTCTCCGTAGCCCAGCAGACTGTAGTAGTGAGGCCTGTGTAAGTGGACACAGGCTGAGATGAAATTTGCTCTTTTAATAAACGTAGCTTACAGGGTTAGGGTGTGGGGAAGTGCTACACGAATAAATCTGTACTGCCGTGTGTCCGTATGGTCAGGACCTGTGAGGGCCGGGCTGAAGGTGGGCCGGCTCTGCGTCGCTGACGGATGGGGACGGTGAAGCCATCTAGTAGGGTGTTAGGACAGCTACTGCTGCCCCAAAATGCCATTAAAACAGGACAGGGGGAAGGAAAGGCTTCCATCTTTCATCTCCAGTTTAGCTGGGCTCTGACCATGTAGACACAGCTCTGCTCGATTTTAACTGTCACAGAAGCCTAAATATAATTAAAAACCTGGTCTTCCTGGGTAAAATGTCTGATATAAAACATTCAACAGGAAAATTCAGGGATATGAATTTCTCTGAACATATATTGGATGAATTGTTATTTTTTTAACCATTTATACTGACCTAATGAGAACAAACTCATTTTATATATCAAATTACTATTTCATTTTATAAGTTGTACCACAAGCAATTAAAATTTTCTGTTATTTTTTTCTCAATAAACCAGGTGTTAAAATCTTGAGTCTAGTTTGTAAGTTTTGTTGTTGTTGTTGTTGTGTTCTGGGAATGGGAGTTTTTAAACATTTCTTTGAGTAAGAACACGCATCAAAAGGAAAGCTGCTTTTTCTCAGTTTTCAGGGTCTTGTTCATTTTGTGTCCATACCGATTTTTGGATGAATATGGATCTAGCAGTCTATTCTTTTTCCTCAGTGAACCATACCCAGTGCACAGATGTCAAACTGCATCTACCTACCTGCCAGCCAGAGGAAGAGGTCTCAGAAACTTCTGGCAGGTCCGGCCCCAGAGCGCTCCTGCGTGGTTTGGCTGAAGTTCCGCCCTTCCCCGCCTTTCTCTAGCCGCTTCTCTGTGTTGGGGTCCCCTTCCGTTAGGGAATAAGGTTGCATTCTCTCTACTTCTTTTCCCCACCCATCTTCCCATTCAGTTGTTTCCCACCGCCGGCCACGAGTGGCTTCTACAGCCTATGCAGCTGTGAAGAAGGGCTGCAGGCTGCCAGGCCCACAGCCGAGTCCCCCTCATGTGTCTTTTGTCGATCTTTAGCAGAGCATCTTTCTTAGGTCTTTCAAAATATGAGACAAATTGCTTCTCATCATAAATTTAAAGGAATGGTGTCTAAGTGATTATGCCAAAGTTTAAAAAAAAAATACTTTTGTGAGTAGAGGACTTGAGGTGATAGGTGACAATGTCAAAACCTCCGTCAGTCAAGATCAGAATAGCTCCTTCAAGAAGATAATGGATTTCTAGAGAGTAAGAAACTTGGTTTCTTGTTACACCCCAAAATGACTCTGATTGTAAGGTCTCTGAAGCATACACTTCTGTTTTGGATGTTTTTACCCTTGTAACTTTCTTCCGTCAATAATGTACTATATCTGAATGGTACACACTTGGGCAAAACACAAGTTCCTGGGACCAGGGACATGAAATATTTGTGACAAAAAGACACGGTGTCATTGTTTTGCTGCAGTGTTTCTTTCAGAACCACTCAGCCCTTCATTCATTATTGGTTTAGATTCACCAAGACAGGTACTTTTTGTCTTATACAGAAAGTCATGAGGAATTCAACAGAGAAACCACCTAAAGATTAGCAGTGCCTTCATGAGCTTTCCCGTGGTAAAGCTGAGGTGGTTTTTGGTTCTGTAATTACACTGAGTCCCCACCCTTCAAATAAGCAGTTCTAGGTTCCCACACAATTACCACAGGCTCACACTACTGGTAGTCAGATGTGCCAAAAACCACTTACTGTTGAACGTAACAAAGAAGCAACAAGTCAAGGTCTTCCGGTTGTCACACAGGAATATACTGTGGAGTATACTTGCTTTTTGCTTTGAACCCATGTTCTGAGCTGGGCGTGGTGGTACACCTGTAATCCCAGCACTCCAAGAAGCTGAGGCAAGAGGATCACAACTTCAAGCTGTCTGGGCAACTTAGCAGATTTAGCACAACCTTGTCTCAAAAAATAAAAAATGGGTTATAGATGTAAAATACGGAGGCCCTGGGTTCAGTTACCAGTGTGTTATGGCTTGTGTCTAGATTTCCCCACAAGCCTCATGCTGTCCTAGGTAGGGCTTTTTCAGAGCCGGCTGAGATTGATTCATGGTGCAACGCTAGGCTCAAAGGCACTAGGATGAAGGGTGTGAGTGCTACCAGCCCTACATAGCCTGGATGGGATACAAGGGATTGATAGAGGCTTGTGTTGTCCCTTCCTTACTTGTTTTTGCTGTCTTCTTGCCATGAACTGGTTCTCTGTGATGGCCGTCTGCAAGACACTTCACCTTGGAGGCAGTCAGTTGTGGACAGGAACCTCTACAAACTGTAAGCCAAATAAATCTTTCCTCCCTTGACTTGTGGGGTTGGGTAAATGTAACTCATAAATACTACAAGCAAAACAAAACAGACCAACAAAAACATATACTGCAGGTGTGGCCATAAAATTTGATAGGCTTGTCCTTTTGAAGGAAATGACAGCAACAGGAAAATATAAGCATTAAGTGTGAATTAGGCTGCATTGACTGCATACCCCCTGTGGCATTCTTACTGACATAAACCTGCAAGCGAAATGACTTGTCTTCCAGGCTCACCCTAAATGGCATATATGAGTCCTACCCCGCTGTGGCTCTCCATAGCTGTTCAGTACTGGACAGGTCATTTCCTGCTGGGCTCAGCATCCTCACCTGTAAGATGACCACAAATGATCCCTTTCCCCTCAGGAATTTTCTGTTTGGAGTGTAGTTACTCATTTGTTAATTTACAAAAATGCTGTTGGGAAAGGGAAAAAGTGTAACTTGAAGCTTTTTTTAAAATGGTTTTTCATAACTGGAGGCAGCAATTAAAATCATCTTAATATTGTGATGGAATTTTTTTGTGTGTGCCAGGGATCAAATTCAGGACTTCACGCTTGTCAGGTAGGCACTTGTTTGTGATGGGATTTTATCTTTAATAAAAATCAAAGAATATTCCTGAAAGTAGAAGAACCATTTAATAACTAAATTCTTTTAAGACCATAAATAACTAAAGATAAGGGGGAATGAAAAACCTTTATATTTCAGAGTGCTCCTGATTCAAGATAGTGAGCCGGACCCTATTATATACCTCTTTTCTAACCAGTATAGGAGAAAAACTAGACTAGTTAAACAAGGATCAGAAGGAATAAATCTGTAGCAAGAGAAGGATCCACCAACTGACTAGTGATTCTGTCATGTTCCTGGAGGGGAAAATGAGTGACAACCCTACAGCCCAGGGAAGCTGCCACCCTGAACAAACAGTTCACTGGGAGGGATCAGCCGTGCGTGCTTCCTGGTAAGTGGCAGGGAGGTGCCAAGCTCTGTGGAACGGGGAGGGGGTGGGCAGCACCCAGAGATCTGCTCTGCGAGGCAGGGGACACCCAGGCCGACCTGACTCCCACCCCAATCCCAGACATGACGACCAAGCTGACTACTCGCAGGCTCCCTTTCACGGTTTCCCACGTCCTGACCCTCCCCTTGGCCTTCTCACATAGACTCAGTTATTCTTCCTGCCTCAGGGAGGGAACCGAAGCAGGAACATGGAATAACCTTCCCAAGGCAGGCAACCTGCAAACACTAATGACGGCAGCCCTAGCAGATCAGTGTTGGGCGGTGCTGGGCATAGTGAGAACTGTCACCGCACCCCGGGAGTGTTCCCAGACTTCTCTCCTCTCCTCTCCTCGTAGCTCCGTCAAGGTCTCCCTCTTCTTCAGACTCCAAGGATGAGCCCCCCTTTCCCCTGTGTCTGGGGCGCAGTCTAGGGAAAAGGTATGAAGAAGGCCAAGGACCAAAGGTGTAAAGGACCAGGCCTGAGTGAAAGCGCATTTCCCCAGGGGGCAAAGGCAGGCAATGAATGTGAAAAACAAAACAAAACAACAAAAAAAATGGAGATTGAAAGCTTCACAACCTACCCACCTCCCTGTGGCTGGGAATCACGGTTCTCATTGTTTATGAATGAGTCTGAGTTATTGGACTGCCTACTTCCGGGTCGTTCTATGGGACTGGACCACGTCTCATGGGTGCATTTCCACACCATCGCAGGGCTGTGGTTGAAATCAGAGTCCAGTCTTGATTTGGACAGCTGATGGAGAGGGCTTCTAAAATAAAATCCCACAACAGCTTCCTAAGGCATTTATTTTTAGTCTTTATGAAGTGGCTGTTTTAGATATTACATGTTATCTGGTCCAGAAGAAGTACAATTCAGTTTTAGAAGTTAGAATCATCCCACTGTTGTGAGTCTTCATTATTATTTATAGAATATCTTGAAATTTGAGTTGTAGGAAAAAGACTGAAGACACATAGATCAAACAGAACACACAGATATAACATGCCATAGCCAGTCCTCTGACTTTGGTTTGTTCAAGAAGATTCCTTAAACCCATGGAACATGGACTCCTTTTGCTCTTATAAATGATTGAGTTTAAATTTAAGCAGAAGGAGCTAAATGCATAACCTTTATCTTAAAATTTTTTAAACAAATGTTTAGTCTTAAAGATAGCCATTTTGTTTTTAATGTAAGTATGTATTCAATCATAAGTTCATTGCTTAATCCTCACCCCATACAAAACTCTTCAAATAAAATAAAGCCAGTGTGCATAAAGCTTGTCACACCTATGGAAAAGTATTGTCTCCTTAGGAGCAGTTGGCCAAATTCAGCTCCTGATGCTTCGATTTTCATTTAGGAGGAATATACCAGCAAATATTAATAATCCTCAGCTGGGTATGGTGGCTCACACCTATAATCCCAGCACTCAGGAGGCTGAGGCAGGAGAATTGCTTCGAATTTGAGGTCAGCCTGGGCTACAAAGTGAGTTCAAGGCCAGCCTGAACTGCATAGTGAAACTCTGTATTAAAAAAAAAAAAAGTCCTCTAGCCCTTCGTTCTCTTCTAAAAAGAGACATTCAAGGTTTTCCCAGTTTAAAAAACAATACTAGCAGGATAAATTTTAACATCCCACCCCAGAGTAATTCAAAGTACTTTCAATTGACTGAAGCATTTCATATAAACATGCAGTACCCCTGCCTTGGGAACCCCTGCCCATCCTTCAGTGGGCATTGGGCACAGTGAAGTCAGACAAAGAGATTCACTTCCGGTCTCCTCTTTTAAACTCCCTTTTCTTTTCCTCACACTTCCTGCAACCATTATTTGTGAAGGGGCGGGGGTTTAAAGCCACTGAACAAGGGGCAAAAGATTGCTTTATCTTATTTCTGCAGAGAGGTTTCAGGGTTTAAAACTCCTGCAGATAGACTGGATTTGAAACCCCGGGGTCGGTGTCAGAGCCTTTTGCTTTTGGAGATGATTCTCAGGTGAGCGTGGCTAGCCCGTTCCTGTGTGTGGCACATTGTTGCTGAATTTTGCAATTCTGATGAGTATCTGGGTGTGTGTTTTAGGTGTGGCAGAGATGAATATAGTGCACTGTAGGTGTGGGAAAAGAGCCAGAAAGGGAAACTGAAGGAGATCATTACCCAGCCACGAAGATGACCTTCTTCCTGTACCACCCTCCTGTACTTGCTTTTTACCCTTTAGAACATACTCTTTTTAGCTGTAAAAATAAATAGGAAAACTCTGAAGTGTGCGCAGGTGTTTGTGTGAAGATAGCTCTGGGGTGAAGAAATGGAATCTTGTTGACTTAAAGGGTATAAGATTTTCTTAGCGATAATGAGTCATCCAGCAATCATAATAGATGGTTGTATAATGGTTTGCTCAGCCAGTTTTTCCAGCCTGAAGACTCACAATAATTAACCAGCAATTAAGAACTGTTTCTTTATTAAGTTGCTTTTAAGAAGAAATATTTAGATTTGAAATTGAAACCATGAATTTAATCAGACAAGATTTGGTATGTTCAGGGTAGTATGGCCGTGGTATGAATTTAATCACTAAAAGTATATTGTTGGGTGAGACAAAGCAGGTTCCATATGCGAATCTTCTTTCCTTGGTTTATTGCTAAGAAAATCTGATCGTTTTTACATATAAAGTACTTAAATCAACTTCTAAATTCATGCAGCCCTTCCATGCCTAACCCTTTCTCAAGAAAAGAATAATCTGGTTCCAGAGTAGAAACAGAAGATTGATGAGAATTGAAACATGTTTAGAAAGTGAGCATTTGCCATATTATTGAAATAACGTCTTTTCAAGATAATCTAGGTTATTAGAAATGGGATAAATTCATTCAGAAACATTACAGGTTAAAGTCTGAGCTGGATTGAATGATGTTTGTCTCTCTCCATACACACTGTGAATGCTCAGGAATTCACAGGAAACTATGCCATATTAAAAAAGAAAAGAAACACCCACACTGAAGTCCCTCAGCCAGGAGTGTTGTCTAGCGCTTCCTGACTGCACAGCCTAATGAAAGTCTCTGTTCTGACTGACTCCTTATTAGCCCGGTGGCCTGTGGGGTTGCCTGGGAATCTCTTTCTTTTGTGTGCAGTGATGCTATCTCGGACCCCTGGTAAGGCTGAGAGGCTTTACTAGGGGTCCAAGCCATTGAGAAGATGGCCTGCCCTAGCTGCCACCTGCCCCTGAGTTCAGCTCGTGTGCTGATACTGAGTTTTGCGTAACACATGGCTGTTGGCGGTTTTTTTTCCCACAACAGTCTCTTATTCTAAAAAGAGTGTAGAAAAAATTTCAAAATATAGCTGTGTAACCCTAGTCCCCCTTTGGGAAGTAGAGGAGGAACAGGAGAGCGTTAGGCACAGGTAGCTCTCCCTGTTGTCACCAAGGTAGCCTGGCGCTGCAGTGTGTTAGCAGGAAGTCAGGGAGAGACGCACTTCCGGCTGCTTTGTTTATCATGGCAACAAAGCAACAGCAGCTCCCCCCCCCCCAAGGTGAATGAGTCATCACAGCCTGGCTGAGGGCTGGCAGACAAGCGTGGACAATTCCTACATTCTCAAACAGGTTCCTCCTGCAACACCATTGACACTGAACAAAGAAATTCCTAAAATGGCCAAAACAAAAATCCTCAAGGAAGATTCATACAGCTCATGTTCGATGCCAGGCTGGCATTGAAACATTGGTTTCTCATTTGCGGGAGTTAACTGACAGGAGTCTTCTTTTTCTTTTGAATTCCACAAGTACCTATAAGACTTCTATAAAAAAAGAAAAACTACCAGATAGAATTATGACCTAGCATTTTCAATGGAAGGTCAGACTGTCCTAAGAGGAACGGATACCAAAATTTTCCGAAACAATCCATGTTTCAGATAGCATTGAGTTATTCAAAAAGATTCTATTGTCAAGAACTGAAATGATACCAATACTATCTTACTCTTTTACTGTGTGGCTGGCTTATTTCAGTTGACTCTAACACAATCCCACTATTACAGTTCCCTCTGTCCTGCACTGAGTAGACTCTGATATGGCTATTTCAATGTAGTTGTAGGCTATGGTGTTTAAGGTACAACTGAAAAACAGCAGGGTAAGTGACACCAATTACAGCCCCACTGCTACGGCTGTTGGTGAGCCTTTTGTTGATTTCGTTACAGCAACTACATCACTTGTGATAATTAAGGTCAATTGATCCCCCAAGTGTAGTCAGTCTGATTGCTGACCTTCTGGTCTACATTTAAGAGGAAACCAAGGTGACCAGGCGCAACAGGTATAGGCTCGGTGGAACCCTTACTGAGTCCTCTGGTTGAAGCATTTCTGACACTGCCCTTAGGGACAGAGACTTCTAATTCTGCAGAGCCTAAACTCTCTATTAGAAAAAAACATAAATTCCTCTCAGTAACACTGGGAGGTGATACATGAGGTCGGTCTGCAGATTGGAAGGGCATTGCCCGTGAGCTGAGCGGAGGAGGTTGTTGTAATGTCTTAGAGTCTGATAGCTCGGAGGAGGTGCAGGGGCTCAGTCCTGCTCTGGAGCTTCTGAGCTGCCATATAAAACTGTCCAGTGAGAGACACTTACCAAGTGACATCTGCTCCTTAGTAGTGGAGAGGTCTCTTGGGGCCTTACGTCTCCACACTTCCGGGGGGAGCCTGTGTGTGAGCTGAGCAAGGAGTCCTAATCCCTCAAGCAAAGAGGAGAGACACGCAGGGTGTGTGTGGGAGCTGTCCACTGCAGCTTTGGGGGACTCAGGGTGGCCCCAGAGAGTTCAGCAGCATCTGCTATGCACACAGAAATGTAAATGTGTGCATATATATGATCATATAGTGTATATTGTACATTATACATATATATTATATTTTAAAAGTTCTCTACAATTAATTCAGAAAAGAGAAAAATAGGCAAAAGATATGAGTAGGTAATTTGCAAACCAGGAACTAAACAGCCAAGAAGTGTAAGAAAGACAGTCAATGTCACTAACAGATAAGGAATAATTAAAACAAGAATGTGCTGTTTCAGATCCACTAGACTGACAAAATGAGAAGCATTGACAATACTTAGATAATTCCATGGGGTTATGTAAACTGCTCCAAAGACACATTGACTGTCTCAACAACCTAGACGATCGCTTCTCTCATATGGGGAGAAATAGAATTTCTGTTTATCCTGTGGCCACAAATTCAACCTCTGAGTTTAAACCCCAGAGAGAGTCAGTGTGTGCAGGGGTGGGTGGGGGGGAGACAGGGACAGATGCCTGTGCTGAAGTGGCTTTTGTGAGAGCAGAAACGTTGCTCTCTTGAAGTCAGATGACATCCTGAGCTCCAGTCCCTTACTTGTGGATTGTTTTTTCTCAACCCTGGAAGATTTTAATATTTCCTCTTTATTTCTGTGTTCTGAAATTTATGGTGTGCTTTCCTG
>PVJX010010825.1:0-55617 GCA_004027295.1 Dolichotis patagonum | reverse complement strand
CTTTTGCATGTGGAGAGCCAATTTTTCCAACACCATTTATTAAAGAGACTATCCTTCTTCCAGTGAACATGTTTATCCCCTTCGTCACATATCAGGTGGCTGAGTGTCTTTGTAGTTGTGATTTTATCTTCTAATGTGTTCCATTGGACCTCAGGTCTATTTCTTTGCCAGTACCATGCTGATTTTATCACTGTGGTTTTGTAGTACAGTTTCAAGTCAGGAAATGATATGTCTCCTGTCATGCCCTTATTGCCCAGAATTGCCTTTACTATTCTAGGTTTCTTTTGATTCAAATGAATTGTAGTAGTGTTTCTTCTAGATCTGTCAGGTATGTCAATGGTATTTTGATTGGGATTGCCTTAAATCTGTATAATAGTTTTAGAAGTATGAGCATTTTCACAATGTTGGTTCTTCCTAGACAAGAGCATGGAACATCTTTGCATTTTCTAATATCTTCTTCAATCTCCTTTTAACCTAGTATAATTTTCAGTATATAGGTCTTTTACATTTTTAGTTAGGTTGATTCTTAAGTATTTCATTTTTTAAATGTTATTGTGAAGGGCAATATTTCGATAATTTCTCTCTCGGTGAGTTTCTTGTTTGTGTACAGGAATGCTATTGATTTTTGAGCATTGAGTTTGTAGCCAGCTACACTGTTGAATTTGTTTATTACCTCCAGTAGCCTTTTAATGGAGTTTTTTGGTCTTGTATATAGAGTATCATGTCATCTGCAAATAGTGATAATTTAAATTCTTCCTTCCCTATCTTTATTCCTTTTAATTCTTTCTCTCGTCTGATTGCCCTGGCTAGTGTTTCCAGATTCATATTGAAAATGCGTGATGATAATGGACATATTTTTCTTGCTTCTGATTTTAAAATGAAAGATTTCAGTTTTTGTCCATTTAGTATAATATTTGCTGTTGGTATGTCATAGATGGCCTTTATAGGTTAGAAGTAGACACCATGTATTCTGAGTTTCTGAAGGGTTTTTATCATGAACATGTGTTGATCCTTATCAAAACATTCTTCTACATCTATTAAGATGACCATGTGGTTTTTGTTTTTGGCTCAGTTGATATAGTGTATCACATTTATTGATTTGCATATGTTCAACCATCCCTGCATTCCTGGAATGAACACCTGTTGTCATGATGCATAATCTTCTTGAAGATTTGCTGCATTTTATTTGCCAGCATTTTATTAAGAATCTTTGAGTCTATGTTCATTAGTGAGATTAGCCTATAATTCTCCTTTTTGGTTGGGTCTTTCTCTGGTTTTGTTATCAGAATAATACTTGCCTCTAAATATGAATCAGGGATGATTGCTTTCTTTTCAATTTCACTGAATAGTTTAAAGAGTATTGGCATCAAGTATTCTCTAAATTTCTTGTAGAATTCAGCTCTGAATCCATCAGAACCTGGGCTTTTCTTTGTGGGTATGATTTTTATTATATTTTCAATTTCAATAGCTGATACTGGGTTATTCAAAATTGCTATATCTTCTTGGTTGACCTTTGGTAGTTCATATGTTTCTACAAATCTCTCCATTTCCTCTGTGTTTTCCTCTCTATGTGATTAGAGATTTTCTCAGTAGGTGTTCATAATCTTTTGAATTTCCATGGCATCTTTAGTAATTTCCCCCTTTTCAGTCCTTGTTGCATGAATTTGGGTTTTTCTTTCTTTTTCTTTATAAGTTTAGCTAGAGGTTTGTCAATATTGTTTATTCTCTCAAAAAACCAGCTTTTTGATTCATTAATTATTTGTATTTTTTTAAGTTTCAATTGCATTGATTTCTGCTCTAATCTTTACAATTTCCTCTCTTCTATGAGCTTTAGGTTTAACTTGCTTTTCCATTTCTAGAAGCTTGTGATGAAACATTAGATTGTTTATTTGTGCTCGTTCTGTTTTCTTGATATGACAATTTATTGCTTTATATTTCCCTCTTAAGACTGCTTTCATTGCTTCCCACAGATTACAATAGCTTTTTTCTCCATTTTCATTGAAATGTATGTATTGCTTTATTTCTTCTTTGATTTCCTCTATAGTCCACTGGTTGTTCAAATGGTTATTATTTAATTTGCCTGTATTTATGTTAGTTTTAAAATTTCTTTTTCCATTAATTTCCAATTTCAATGCATTGTGGTCAGATACTATGCATCGGATAATTTCAATACCCTTGTATTTACTTACGAATCATTTATGTGATAATACATGGTCTATTTTAGAGAATGTCCTGTGGGCAGCTGACACGAACATATATTCTGATGTAGTTGGGTGGAACTCTCTGTAAACATATACTAATTCCAATTTCTCACATGTATGATTCAGTTCTATTTTTCTTTGCTGATTTTTTGTCTACTTAATCTATTTCTTTGTGACAGTGGGCTGTTAAGGTCCCCTGTAATAATTGTGTTCTTTTGTATTTGGTTTTTCATGTCTTTTAGTATCTCTCTTATAGAGTTGGGTGCTCCTATGTTTGGTGCATATACATTTATAACTGTTAGTTCTTTTTCTGGAATTTTTCCACTTATGGGTATGTAGTGACCTTTGTTGTCTCTTTTAATAATTTTAGGTTTGAAGTTCACATTATCTGCAAATAGAGTAGTCACTCCTGCTTTTTTCTGGGTTCCTGTTGCATGGAATATACTTTTCCATGCTTTGTCTTTTAATCTATGAGTTTCTTTTTGTATCATATGTGTTTCTTGTTAAGATCTTGTTGTGGGATCCTGCTTCTTGATCCATTCTATCAACCTGTTTCTTTTTATATGTGAATTGAGCCCATTTACATTTATGGATATCACTGATATGTACTGGTTTCACTTTGCCATATTGTGTTACTATTGTTTGTTTCTTGCTTTTCTCCATTGTTCAATTTCTTGTCCATCCTGGTGATGTCATTCTGTTGTTGTTCTGGACATTGTGGTCATTTTTTGTCTACATAGGATGTCCTTCAGCACTCTTTCTAAGGTTGGTTTGGTGGATATGCATTTCTTTAGTTGTTCTTTGTCATGGAATTATCTTGTTTCTCCATTAAATTTGAAAGACAGTTTTGCTTGATACATCAGTCTGCTTTATAAGTTGTTTTCCTTTCAGAAATGAAATACTTCACTCCAAGCTCCTCTTAACCTGAAGGTTTGTGCTGAGAAATCTGCCATGATTCTAATAGGCTTTTCTTGATAGATGAGTTGAGTCTTTTCTCTAACAGCTTTTAGTATTCTGTTTTTATACTGTAGGTTGAGATCTTAATTATTATATGACTCGGTGTAGGTTTATGTTGGTTATGACTGTTTGACATTCTATATGCCTCACTCATTTGTATATCCAATTTTTCCTCCATTTTTGGGAAATTTTCTACCATTCTTTTTTGTGAACAGCTTTGTTATATCCTTTGCATTGTCTCATGCCTCTTCACTGATGTCTATTACTCTAACATTGTTTCTCCTGGCATCATCTTGTAGCTGTTGGATTGTCATTTTGTGCTGCTTTGTTGTTTGCATAAGTTCTACCCTTTCAAGATAGTTATCTGCAATCTTGTACTCAAGGTCTGAAATTCTATCCTCATCTTCATTTCAACTGCTTCGCTGGCTTTTAATACAATTTTTTGATTTTGCATATCTGTTTCAATTTGTTTTGTAGATTCTGCTTGTTTTCTGCATTGTTCATTCAAGGTTTCAATCCATTTCCCATGCTCCTGTAGTTTCTTATCTATTTCTTCTCTAGCTATGTTGAGCACCTCAATTACTAAGGTTGCTACTTTTGTCTTTACATAAGACATTATGTCAAATTTGAGTTCCTCTATAGCCTCATGGATTTGTTTCTTTACTTTATTTGCTATCTTTTTGGAAATTTCTGGTGTAGGACTTTTAGGGTCCTTTATTTCATCATCTGCTGCACTTGTCCCTGATGGACTAGATGTTTGGTATTGAATTTTGCCTTTTTGTTTAGTCATTTTCACCATTTGGGTGAACTTCTGGTCTTTCTATTCCAACAGTCACAAGTTTCTGTAGTGTGTGTTTAAGGGTTCTACTATGTGGTTGATGTTGGTCAAATTGCTGTGTACCACAATGAAGAGGAGAACCAGTCTCCTGAATTCCTCATACCGTGCCTCTTGTTTGGGTCCTAAATTCTTTCTGGTCTAACTATCCTAGAAGTATTGATGTAGGGCAACTCTTAGTTCCTGCTGTTGTTATATCTTCAGGTTCTGCAAGTCACAAGGTCTCCCTGGCTATAGTTTTTATGTCAGTTGAGTCCCTACTGTGTCACTGGGGGCCTCATAAGTTGTTTTAATTTCCTCTAAGTTGGGTGGTGCTATTTTGGGGCACTCCTCAACCTGTCTGATGTTCTCTGTGTGGGGGAAGGTGGTTACCCACTATCTTGCCAGGTTAGCCAAAGTCTTACACTTGGAGGGAGTTTCACATCCACTCTTATTTACCTACTGCAGACCTCAATTTTATAGGTGACTCACCACAGTGACTGAAGCTTGATGAGTTCTTCTGTTTGGGTGAGGGGTTCCTGAGCCTCTCATCAAGCCAGTGTGGTAGTCCACTGCAGTTCAATATTCCAGGCGGGAGGGCAGCTCCAGCAGATTTGGTCTCAGGCAGCACAAGCTTGTGGCCAGCTTTTAGAATGTTCCAGGAGGAGGGGCGTGCCCAGCAGTGGCAGTTCCAGGCACCTCAGGCCCTTCTGTCACCATTCTCAAGGATGCTCCTTGAAGGCGAAGGGCAGGCCCAGCCATCTCAGCAGCTGAGTCCCTCAGCCGCTGGTCCCTGCAATGTTCCCTGTGGGAGAAGCATGGGCCTAGCAGTCCCCAGCAGAGCTGGAGAGCTGCAGGTCCCCAAGATGTTACTTGTGGGCAAAGGGCGGGCCTGGCTGTCTCCAGCAGCCCCAGGGAGTGAAGGTCCCAGAGATTTTCCCTGGGGTGAAGGGCAGGCCTAGCAGTTGTACAATCTTCTTGATGATTTGCTGCATTCTATTTGCTAGTATTTTATTGAGGATTTTTACATCTGTGTTCATTAGTGATACTGGTCTGTGGTTTTCTTTTTTGTTTGGGTCTTTCTCTGGCTTTGGTATCAGGTTAATCCTTGCCTCCAGGAAAAATGGGAAGAATTGTATCACTTTCAATTTCTTTAAAGATTTTGAGGAGTATTGGTTTTAAATCTTCTCTAAATTTGTTGTAGAATTCAGCAGTGTGTCCATCAGGACCTGGGCTTTTCTTTGTTGTTAAGTTTTAATTACATTTTCAACTTCACTAACATATTGAACTCTTTATCTTCTTGGTATAGTTTTGGTAATTCATATGTTTACAGGAATCTATCCATTTCTTCTGTGTTTTCCATTCTATGAGAGTACAATTTTTCAAAATAAGTATTGTTTTTTGATTTTCCACCTGATCTCTGTTGATTTCACCATTTTCATTTCTTAGTTCATGGACTTGAAATTTTTCATTTTATCTTTTGAATAGTTTGCTAAGGGTTTATCAATTTTATTTATTAACACAAAGAACCAACTGTTTAATTCATCAATTCTTTGTATTGTTTTCTTAAACTGAATTGCATTGATTTCTATTCTATTTATTGTAAATTCCTCTCTTATTTGTTCTTTGGGCTTTACTTGCTCTTCTTTTTCCATAAGTTTCAGGTTCAGAATTAAGATTTTTATTTTGGTTCTTTCCAGTTTTCTGATGTGAGAAATAAGAGCTATAATTTTCCCTCTGAGGACTGGTTTGTTTGTGTCCTACAGATTGTGATACATTGTATTGAATTTTTGTTTGATTGTAGATATTGTTTAATGACCTCTTTAATTTCTTATGTGACCCACTGATTATTGAGGAGAGGGTTATTTAATTTCAGTGTTTTTATGAAATTTATGTGAATTCCTTCATCATTCACTTCAAATTTTATTGTTTTGTGGTCTGATAAATATGCATAGGGTAATTTTGATTCCTTTGAATATATTTAAGCATGTTATTTACACTAGTATATGGTTTATTTTAGAGAATGACCCATGTGTAGCTGAGAAGAATGTGTAGTCTGCTGTTGTTGGGTGTAACTTTCTATGCACAATTATTAGGTCCATTTATTGACAAGTTTGACATAATGCTGTTATTTCTTTGCTGAGATTTTGTTTGGCTGATCCATCTATTTGTGACAATGTGGTGTAAAGTTCCAATGTTAAAAGTAGAATATTGCTTGCTTGATTTTTCATGTCTATTAAGATTTGTCTTGCATAGTTGCATGTTCCCATATTTGGTGCATATATATTCATGATTGTAATGTCTTCCTCTTGAAGTTTTCCACTAATAAGTATGTAGTGACATTCTTTATGTCTTTTGATCATTCTTGGCTTGAAGTTCATATTGCAAATAGAATAGCTACCCCTGTTTTTTTCTGGGTTCCTGTCACATGGAGTATTGTTGCCCATCCTTTGACTTTTAGTCTATGAATTTCCTTTTTAGTTAAATATGATTCTTTATACTGCATGTTGGTGGATTATATTTCTTAATCCACTCTACTGGTTGGTTTCTTTTTTTTAATTTGAAAGAGAATAAAACAAAAGGAGGAAGTACAGAGCAGATCAGAACAGGACAACATAGGCAACACAGTACTTTACATTAAGTCAACTGGACATCAACAGTAGCTAACACCATATCTCTTACTCTGCTATAGTTGAGCATAGTTTCAAATACAATAATATCAAACATAACACAATAGTATAAAGTCATGCATAGAGTGAAAGAATTACAGGGCTTTCTGAACCGAATAACAGAAAATGATCAATGGGTACTGTTATATCTCATTTTTGATAAAAAAGAAAAAAATTGTTTGAATTATCACACATATGCAAATTCCAATAAGACACAATGTGATAGTTAGAACCAATGGTAGTATAACAAAAAAAGCATGGTGGGACTTCTAAGAAGGATGATATTAAATCAGCAATAGCTGTCATAATGTTTTGTTTTCTTCAAAACAGCTATTCATATCATCATCATATAGTCAAACAAAACAGGATAACACCATTCCAACTGATGATTTAAAACTTTGAAAGACTTTGAAGCTATGAGATGGGGACTCATGCTTACCATAAAGTCTTATATACTCTTATCAAATCTCACATTAGGGAGACTATATGATATTTACCCTTGTGAGTTTGGTGGTTTCTTTTGAATAGTGAGTTGAGGCCATTTAATTTGATGGTTATAACTGATATGTACTGGCTTATCTTTGTCATCTTAACATTCTGTTTTTGACTCTCAACTTTTTCAGTCTCAGTAGTTGCTCTTCTTGATAGTTTGTTTCTGCCATTGTTCTTGGAAATGTAGTCATATTTATTTCATCATATGGTATCTTTCTGTACTCTAATATTGGTTTGGTGGTCATAAATTTCTACAGTTGTTCTATTTCATGAAAGTATCTTATTTCTCCATTGATTTTGAAAGATAGTTTTACAGTGCACATCAGTCTGAGTTAGAAGCTGATTTTTCTAATCCATTATATTGAAGGAAGAAAAGAAAGAAAAAGAAAAAGAAAAAGAAAAAGAAAAAGAAAAAGAAAAAGAAAAAGAAAAAGAAGAAAAAACTACATCAAAATTCCAAAGCATATCACTCAGGGTAAAACAATGGTACACACACTGCACATTGTCATCTGCAAATCATTCATCCAGAGAACAAGGCATCTGCATTCAATTCTCCAAACAATACAAGCACAAATCTTTGTCTGCAGGGAACTTAGAGAAATAAGCACTATGCCTACCTTAACTATTTCTGTAGAGTTTTTATCATGAATGTGTGCGGGACTTTGTCAAATTTTTTCTGTACCTATTGAGATGATCACATGATTTTCAGTCCTTGGCTATGATGCTGTAGTATTACATTTACGGGTTTATGTATGTTGAACCATCCCTGTATACTTGGGATGAATCCCACTTGCTCATAGTTTACAAATATTTTTTAAAGTCTGTTTGCCAGTATCTTATGAAGTATTTTTGCATTGATGTTCATTAGAGAGTTTGGCCTGTAATTCTCTTTCTTAGTTCCTTCTGTGGTTTTGGAGTCAGAGTAATGCTTGCATTCAGGAATGCATTTAGGTGTATTGCTTCCCTTTCATTTTCATTAAAGAGACTGACATGTACTGGTGTTAGTTCTTTGCTAAATTTGTTGTAGGATTCAGCAATGAATCCATCAGGGCCTTGGCTTTTCTTTGTTGATATCTTTTTAATTATATCTTTGATTTCATTTATGATATTGAGTTATTTAGAATTTTTATATCTTCATTCTTCTTT
Organism: Dolichotis patagonum; assembly: GCA_004027295.1. Classification (NCBI taxonomy): domain Eukaryota; kingdom Metazoa; phylum Chordata; class Mammalia; order Rodentia; family Caviidae; genus Dolichotis; species Dolichotis patagonum. The sequence continues at coordinate 47,338 of PVJX010010825.1, read as the reverse complement.
GGTAATTCGTATGTATCTAAGTATCTGTCAATTTCTTCTGTATTATTCATCCTATTATAATACAAGTTCTCCCAGTAGATATAGCTGATTTTCCAATTTTTTTCTGCCCTTTCTGATTTTGCCCTTTTCATTCCTAATTGTGTGGATTTGAGGGTTTTCATTTCTTTTCTTTTGATAAGCTTGGCTATATGTTTGTCAATTTTATTTAATATTTCAAGGAACAAACTCTTTGATTTATTGATTCTTTGTATTGCTATTTTAGTCTCCAGTGTTTTAATTTATGCTCCAATATTTATAATTTCCTTCCTTGTTTGAGCTTTTGGTTTAGCATGTTATTCTTTTTCTAGAAGTTTGAGGTTCAACATTTAACATGCACTTGCTGTGCTTTCCTGTTATGGGTATTTGATGTTATAAATTCCTCCCTCATACTGCTTTCATTGTGTGCCACAAGTTCCAGTATGTTCTATTGTCATTATCATTCAATTGTAAAAATTTTCTAAATTATTCTTTAATTTCATCTGTGATCCATTGGTTGTTCAGTAGAGTGTTAATTAATTTTCATCTGTTTATGAAGCCCTTGTGATTTCCTTTGGAATATATTTCCAATTTCATTGCACTGTGGTGTGATAGCATGCATAGGCTAATTTAAATTCATTTGCATTTGCATTAATTCTATGAGCCATTATATGGTCTGTTTTGGAGAATGTCCTGTGTGCACCTGAGAAGATTGTGTATTCTCATGTTACAGGGTGGAACACTGTATACACATCTACTAAATCCATTTGCACAAAAGTTTGATTTATTTATAATATTTTATTACGATTTTTTTCAAGTTTATCTTTCTTTTTGTGACAGTGGGATATTGAATTCTCCAAATACAATTGTATTCTGGCTTTATTTTTCATATCCATTAGTAATTGTTTCATATAGTTGGGTGCACTAGTATTTGTTACATATGTATTTATGATTGCTATCTCTGCCTCTTGGATTATTCCCTTTATGAGGATGTAATGATTTTTTTATCTCTCTTAATCAGCCTTGTCTTGAAATTCAATTTGCAAATAGAATAGCTACCTCTGCTTTTCTCTGGGCTCCTCTTGCATGGAGTATTGTTTTCCACCCATTTTAATTGAAATCTGTGAATTTCATTTTGAATTAAATGTGCCTTTTGTATTCAGCATATTTTTGGATCTTGATTGTTGATTTATTTTGCCTCTCTGTGTCTTTTGATTAATGAATTTAGATGATTAACATTGATGGTTATTACTGGTGTGTATTGTCTTTTCCTTGTTGTGTTATTTTCCTGTTGTTGGCCCTCTCCCCCTTTTCCCTCCTGTCTAATTGTTTGCCATCGCTAGTTAATTACTTCTGTTAGGGTTCATGGAGATGTACTACTTATAATCTCTTTCTAGAATGTTCTTCAGAACATTTTTGAGTGCTGTTTTAATGTTCATAAATTTCCTCAGATATTCTTTGTCATGTAAGTGTCACATTTCTCCATCAATTTTGAAATATAGTTTTGAGGGATACATCAGTCTTGTTTGAAAGTTATTTTCCTTTAGAACTTGGAGTACTTCACATTAAGCTGTCCTTAACTTAAGAGTTTGTGCTGAGAAATCATCTGTGATTATGATAGGCTTTATTTATAGGTGATTTATTTCTTTTCCTTAACAACTTCTAAGATTTTATTCTTGTGTTGAAATTGTTGAATCTTGCCTATGATATGCCTGGCTGTAGATTTTTTTGATCATTGCTAATTGGAGTCCTATATGCCTCACTTATCTGTATGTCAAGTTCTTTTTCTCTACTAAGAAATTTTCTGTCATGATGTCTGTGAATATTTTTAACAACACTTGCATTATCTTCTGCTTGTTCATTGACTCCAAGTAATCTTAAATTATCTTCTTTGTCTCATTTAGTAGCTTCTGGATTGATCTCTAATGGTCTTTTGCTAGTTTTGAGAAATATTTCCTGTACTCACATTGGCCTAATCTGCTTTGAACATTTTCAATGTAGTTTTATTCTTCTGGATATCTACTTTAATCTCCTTTATGGATTTCATATGTTCCCTATGCTGCACTTGCATAATTTGCCTAAGCTCATTTATTTTTTGTCTGTGTCTGCTCTTCTATTGACAATCATGGTGTGTATTTTGGTAACCTTTGTAGTTGTTTCAGAGATTATTTATATTTTCATTTTTTCCAGAGCTTCAATCAATTTCTTTGATATTTGCACTTCAGAAAAATCTAGGTAGGGACTTTCAGATTGTCCTACTTCATTGCCTCCTGGGTTTGTCTTTGGTGTGTTTGATGTCTGAGGTTGCATCTTTTTTTAGTTTAATTCTGATGCTTATAAGTTGCCTATGGTGTGTTGCATTATTGGTATTATTTATTACTCTTAATTGATGACTACTTCTCTGAGGTGTCTTCCAAGTGTAAATAATTTTTTCTTTTTTTGAGTGTATTGAAAAATCTTACCTCTTCAGTTTGTTGGAAATGAGAAGTTATTACCCATTTGACCTAGTCCCTCATTCTTTGGCAGTGTGCAACCATATTTTTTGTAACCTTCAGTTAATCTCAGTTATGGATTATCAGCACCAACAACTGTTTAGAACTATTATGTTAATTTTGACTGTAGTGGTACCAATAGAATCAAACATTGTATAAAACAATGAACTGATATAAACCTTAATTTTCAACTTTTAATTATATGAACTAGATTTCTGATTATATGCATAGACTTATATGCAATATATGCTTGTAATGTATCCATTTTTCCCTTGGGAATAAAATTGAAGATGGATTATTGAGAAAATCAAGAAGTGGAATAAGAGAAAGAGATTACAAGTAACATTTCAGGACAAATGTGGATTCCACCAATTTGGGGAAACTGGTGCAGAAGAATGAAGGAAAGAAAGATAGAAGAGATAAAGATAAGAACAGAACAATCATACCCATGAAGTGGTTAGAAATCACCCTCACCCATTTAAAAAACTGAAGGAGAAAGAGAAAAAACACAAAAAATTAAATAAATCAAAACAAAACAAACAAATGAACAAAAATAGAAAAAGAAAAACAAGTAGTCAACTTCCAAGATTCTCTCTGGTTTCACTATCAGACAGCCTATGGAAACAGAGTCTTGAATCATGCCATTCTATCCCAGCAAGCCAGCAGTTACTTTATGGTAGAGTAATATATAACCTTAGTATGCCTGATCCAAGACCATCCACTGGGATTGCCATAGTACAAGCAATTTATTTGGATCTGTGCCCAGCTAAGCCCTTCTGGAGGAAGCTGGCAGCAGTTATGGTTGTAGGCTTATCCAGTCAATTCCAAAATGGCTCCCATCCAATCACTGTTTCCCATGGAAGGACTGAGTCCTCTGCACTCCCAGCCAGCCAGTGCATACCTCCCCATACATCACTCCCCTCACTACCACTTCTCTGCAGAGGCTGTTGGGATCTCCATCTGCCACCACTACCATCTTCAGTTTCAAACATCTCCTTTTGTGCTGTGATTCTGGCTAAAGGCAAAGGTGCTTCCAGCTACCACCTTCTCCTTCATTGAAGTTTTTTTTCTTTCTACTCTCTCTGTGGGGTTCAATTCACATTTTAGATTCTTTCTGGGTCCATGGGACCCACTTCCTTCTTTCTTGCCTTCATAGCAATACTATAGTATCTAGATAGTGACTCTCAGAGAGGCTGTATTTTTTCTGCTAATTAGTGCTCTGCCATCTTTCTGGAATTCTGGAAGCTTCAACACAAGATATTTCACTCCAAGCTTTTCTTGATTTGGTGGTTTGTTTTGAGAAATCTATCTTTATTCTTATAGGTTTTCCTTCATAGATGATCTGTCTCTTTTCTTTGACATCTTTTAGTATTCTGATCTTGTTCTGAATATCTGGGATTTTAGTTATTTATCAGATCCTTTCCCAGCACTTGGAACTTTTTCTATTTTTTCTGTAAATTGTTTTCTTATGTCAACTGTAGTGACTCATGCTGTTTTGTTGACACTATCAATCTTATACTGTTTCTCTTTGTGTCATCTTGCAACTGTTGAATTGTGCCCTGGTTTCTTATTATTGCTAAGAGGGCTTTCCTTTATTGATCAATAGCTTTCATCTTGTCCTCTAGGACTGAGAGTCTATCATCAGCATCATTCAAGAGGTATTGCCAGGTTTCCATGGAATTTTTAATTTCATGAATATTTCTTTGAATCTGTTTCATGCATTCTAATTTTTTCTTATATTGTTTTTCCAAGGTTTCTGTCATTTTCTAATGTTTCTCTATTTTTTATCTATGCTTCAGATATATTCAATATTTGTTTCATGTTTGTCATTTTTTTACCTGAGAGTTTACTTCTGATTTGATTTCCTCTACAGATTTATGGAGTTGTTTCTCCAGTTTCTATCATTCAGATAGTTCAGTTGTGCGATTTCCAAAGTCTTCCATTTCAGCATCACCTGAATTTGTCCTTGGTAGGCTGGATGTCTGAGTCTGCATCTTGCTCTTTCATTTTGTCATTTTCCTCTGGGATCTGTGCAGCTAGTTGAGCACTCTTCTGATCAATTTCACTGTGATACTGGGCTTGGCATAGCTCAGGTCCTCTGGGATCCACATGACCGTACATGATGCACCTTCAGAGTACAGCACCAGGGCCTTGTATCTTACTGGATGAAGCTCAGAAACTCCAGGTCACACATGACTGTCTGGGACACACAACAAACAATGGTGTGGGAACCTTGCATTGGTGTAAGCTGAGGTCAGAACCTCCACAATTCACACAGCTAGCCAGGGCACATCCTTGAACTATGATGACGTGGTCTTGTGCCTGACTGGGAAGAATTCAAAACCTCCATTAGCCCACACAGATAGCCAGCATGAACCCCTGAACTATGGTGTTGGGGCATTGTTCCTGTATAGGAAGAACTTGGGATCTCTGGGACTCATGTGGCTAGTCAAGTCACATTGCTAAATTAGGCACTGTTGCCTTGTACCTGGCTGGGTGGAGTTCAGAACCTTTGCTACCCATTCAGTTGGCTGGGGATCACCCATGAACAATGGTACTGGGATGGGGAGAGCTTGGAACCTCCAGGAATGTGGCACTGGATCCTTGCAACTGGCTGGGCTGAGCTTGAAACCTCTGGTACCTGTGTGACTGGCCAGGGTGCACATGCTAGTACTTCATTGTTTTAAAAGTGCAAGTTTAGTGAGAGAGTAAGGAATGGGACACTGGCAGATATTGGGGTATATTTTAATTGTGTCAATTTTTTGCTCAACAAATTTCAGTAAATTTGTCTATTATTTGAATTTTTAAATGTGTTTAGTTGCCAAGGTTAAATGAACAAGTTATATTTACATAAATTTAAACCTTTTACAACCTAAAATGCCATGCATATTTAATTCAATGAAAGTTTGACAGGATGATAATATACTTGATAGATAGCATAGTAGACAGTGAACTGATTGCAGGTGAGAGATAATCTTTAAGTCAGATGCTTAAAATGTGCATATGAAATATAAGAAAACAATACTCAAAAAATTGTATTTAAGTCTTGAAAATATATCGACTGAGAAACTCCTATAAGTTATAAGTTGCTCAGGCATATTTGAGAATTTCTACTTTCCTTCCTGTGTAAGTATGTGTTCAGTAGCTAATTTTGCACATCCATGAAGATGGTGTGATTCTTCTGTATCTGTATTATCATTCTGTTACATCTTTCTAGCATTTGAATCATTATCTTCATCCCTTTCTATCCCTGAGACTTAATTGCAAATGTCTGCAAATTCAAGGAAAACAGGAAATTCACTGTCGAGGTTCAGTCTGTGGTAAGCTGGCTCCAATTTAGGATGGCATGACTGAGGATCATAGCATAGAAAAACTGCTCATCTCATGGCTCTCTGGAAGCAGAGAGCGTAGAGCTGGGAGGATGATAAAACATCCCCTATCACATTTCCAGTGACCTGTGTCTCCAGTTCCCAAAACCAAACCATCTGTCTCAAAGCAAAAATCAAGTCACTTCAAAACTCCTGAGCCTTTGGAGGCCATTTTAAGCCTAAACCATAGTAGTCATTCTAAAAATACATCCAGAGTCTCTAGATCTAATCCTAGATCATGTTGTTCTCTGGAGCAAAAATAAGAATTAGTTCTTACTGTCTGCATCCAATCTGTGCCAGATTTTACTTATTTCAAATCATTGTCAATTAGTCACATTTATTGATGACTGCTTTTTGTTTGTGTTTGTTATGTTGGGAATCAAACCAAGGTTATGTAAATGCAAAGCAAGCACTCCACCATCAAGCCACATTCCTAGCCTGGTAAAAAATTTTAGCTTATTCTAAGAGTTTTCAATGTTTTTTTTGCACAAAGGGTAGTTATATGCATAACCAAATAGAGAACAGATTTACACAAAAATTTTATTCATGCATTCAAATAATGATTGTAGTAGAACATTATTTTGTTGTATTATAGATCTACTGATGAGATAAATGTACTTAAGTATCTTAGGTTTGAAAGTGTTTTCTGACAAAATGAGTACTGCTAAATTCTGATGTATACCCAGTGTTGTGTGTGTGTGTGTGTGTGTGTGTGTGTGTGTATATATATATATATATATATATATATATATATATATATTTGTTTTATTTTTGTTGCTATGTGTGCAATATAGTAATTATTAATGAACTATTTGCTGAATAAATAAACTGTGATATCTAGAAAGAGTTTACACAGGAGGAGAATCTCTGAATTTCCTTTAAATGACTGAAGATTTTCCCAAACAAATGCAATTATCTTGAACTGTGTATACACAGATTTTAGGGAATGCACTGGGTTTTCTAATTTTATCAAACTGTCTCAAAACACTTTTTTCATCATCTTTCTAAAGCTAATGAAGGAGATTACAAGACCTCACTCCCCCTTGAATGAGTCAACAACTATGGAGATCTGGACTTATCCTCAAAAACAGGCATGAAAAAAATACTTTTTGATATTTCCTATTATTTTATGAGAAAGTTCTAAATTGCCTTTTGACTGCTTCATATTTAAATCTTGAACTGAACATAGCACAACACAAGAAAAGGCACACAAATTATTATTTTACATATGTTCATTGGAGCCTCACAAAACATAAAATCTAAAAGAAGGTCTAGATAGTTTTAAATACCAACTCCATAGGTCAGAGTGTAATGAGGAAGATTATTCTCTATTAAAAGAGAGGTAAATAATTTTTAGAAAAAATTAATGGTCCAAAGAACAAAGAAAAGCCTATGAGAAAGTTTCTCTGGTATCTGGGGAAGGTGGGGCAAGTTATAGGAAGGTGAGAGAGCGAGACTCTACTACCAACAAGGTGGTCTCACTATGCAGATAAAGTCAATTTTGTGGAAGTTCTCAGAAAAATTGTGTATTCACAGAAAATATTTAGATATGTTTCAGTCTTCCTTTTTGTGCTGATTTTCTTGGTTAGGAAATTCTAGAAAAGGAGGTTAGCAAGGGAGAATCAAAGGATAATTGCAGAATTTAATTCTATAGCAGCTTCTACAACCTTCCAATTTCTTTTAATTCCAAATGTTCAAAATGTCAACACATTATAATTTTGAATGTAGTTCACTGTGCCACAACACATTTAAATGATTTTGTAAATGTATATGAAATGTTGGTTTTGCCAGGTGCTTTTGTGCTGGGGTCTAGTGGTAAAAAATGTGACAGTAAACTTATATTTCTTTTTAGGGTATTTCCTTATAATAGAATAATTAGTGTATTTGTTATATCAAGAAAAAGGGTTCCTGTAAATGTATCTTCTAAATGATTCTGTACATTACCAAATGTAAGTTTAGTTCTGGAATCATGGATTGAAAAATTGAGAACCAATGTTGGTAATATGATTTAAAAATAAGTTATAGTTTAATATAGCACAACTCCTTTTCATCTTAATTAGGAAAATTTCAGTGAAACTTAAAAATAATCAATTTAAAGGAAATTTGGCTCAACTTTTGAATCACCCAGTGAGATATTTTAAATAAATGACTTTTACTCATTTCAGTTAGTACAGCTCAAAATATGACTAACAAATCATTCAGACTTGTTAGTAGAGACTGTGAGGGTAATTTTAAAATTACAGTGAGGAGGGCAACAAATTTGGAACCCCTCTCATCTCTCAGGAACTCTTCCTAGTCCCTATTCTTATTGCTCATTTCTTTTCTTCAATAAATTTTCCTACTCTAAAAAAAATTAGAGGGAGAGGAACAAAGTCTAAATGTTGTTGTGCAGTTTAGTATTCTGTATCTGGTTAAATTACTGTTGTTAGTAAGGTGAAAGTCATGATCCTGATTCCTTGGATGCCAAAATAATAACATCAAATTTAACTCTACTTAGATATTTTGAAGTGTATTTTTATTTATTATGCAGGAAATGAATTCAGAAAATGCAGATACATAGTGATATATAGTATTAGATAACACAAATGGAGTAGATGGCAAAACAATTATTTTATTATTTCATGTGTGTGTCTGGAATTCATGAAAACAATGTGTTCTGTAATGACATATTATAATATTCATATAGTAATATATGTTCATTGGGGAGAGTTACAGGATTGACTCAAGCAGTGGAGAAAAATCATAAAATTAATCAAGGTAAATTGCAGGTTTTAATTTATTCAAATTGGCATTAGCAGTTTTGCCAAATTTTAGATTCTGTCTTTTACATTTTGCAGCTCTGATTCAGATTCAAGTAAAGTGATAAAAGTGAATACAAACTGAACATAGCACATAAATGATCTTTTCTGCAATTTTGTCCAAAAATTACACAATTTTATTATCAGTTTCTTGAGCCATTTATTAAGAAACTATCAGCCTTCAGAACATTACTTTGAGGAAAAGTACACAATTTCTCAAATTGATTGATTGATTGATGATTTATTGATTTATGATTGATTTATGTTAAGCAAGGATTTCACAACTGTGCTAATTTTTCAGTTATAATTTATGTGTCTCAAGCTTAAGAAATTTAACTTTTCAGTACGACCTAATATAGACCCTGATGTGTAGATAAACATCAGATAAAATTAGAAATTCTTATGTAGTGTTTGTACTCCATGAATAATGTGATTAATTGATAGTATTTTTGTCAGGTCATGTAGTTATAAATTATTGTATTCTACTAAATGGAATTCCTTCTAAATTACTAATCACTGCCCGTTATCATTTTTCATTCTTGTTTACCAGTTTAAATTTTTCTTAGAAAAAAATGAGTGTTTACACAGTGGGTGCTTTTTTGCTTATGGCTTTCATTATGTAAGACTTTTAAGTGTCTGAAAAACTTGATTTTCCTTATTGCATCAGGCATCAATTTCAATTTAATACATATCACCATAATAAAAATATATTAAAACTAAGATACAGTGTAAATAGGAAATTTTTATTGTCTATGTTTTATTACTTTCTATAGGGCGAACATAGGGACTTTTCCACCTTGTTTCTGATAGATATTGTGCTTCCTTCTGATATAAAAAATCATTTCATAATTTTGTGTGTTGCTTTAGGAAATATCTCTTATTTAAGAAGATATTCATGACTCATTTGGTGGAATTAAGAAGCCAATTTCTGAAAAGTGAAACAAAAGGAGAGTGCAATCTGCAAAGAAATATATCACCTTTTCTCCATGGAAATCTTTAAATTCTTTCTTAAAGTCCTCCTTTCATTTAAATATCAATGAATTAGAATTCATGATACATCTGGTAATTTAGAGTTTATTGTATTTTTTAAAATTTTATTTAAAGAAAAAAACAAAACAGAAAAAGGATAGAAATAATACATAATTTCAAAAAAAATAGAGTAAGAAATCACTACTTGATAAATTATGTATTGTAATCTTAGAAATAGCTGTTCTTGTTACAAAAGTAAAATATACAAGGTGGACATATTAATGGCATGACTGCAAACAGTTCTGTTCAAATATCCAACAAAAACTTAGTAATGTGGTTATCAATCCTACCTTCTTAAATATACATGCAGTTATATCTTTTAGAGCACTTTCGTTTCTTTACTTTTTTACAATAGCAATTATACATTTTGAGTTTTATTACTCCTACAGTTCTTGTTCCATTTTACCCTGGAGACAACACGTGATATTTGTAAATATTATTCTTAATTATTTCATTAATGAGGATAGCCTCAAGTTGTCTCCATTTGCCTATGAAGGCCTCAAGATCATCCTTTTTACAGCTGAGCAATATTCCATTGTATAAAAATACCATATCTTTTTCATCTGCTCTGCAGTTGATGGGCATCTTGGTTGTTTCCAAGATTTATCTATTACAAAAATAGCATCTAAAAAAATAAAATACTTAGGAATCAACCTAACTAAGAATGTAAAAGACCTATATGCTGAAAATTATGCTACATTTAAAAAAGAGATTTAAGAGGATATTACAAAATGGAAGGACATTCCTTGCTCATGGCTAGGAAGAACTACCACTGTGAAAATGTCCATATTCCCAAAATGTTATACAGATTTAATGCAAACCCAATCAAAATACCATTGACATACCACACAGATCTAGAGAAAACACTCCTAAAATTCATTTGGAAATGGAAGAAACTTAGAATAGCAAAGGCAATTCTAGGCAACAAAGGCAAGGCAGTAGAAAAACAATGTGATATTTATTAATATGATTCTTATTTATTTCACTAATGAGGATAGTCTCAAGTTGCCTCCATTTCCTTTTGAAGGCCTCAAGATCATCCTTTGTCATAGCTGAGTGATATTCCATTGTGTAAAAATACCATATCTTTTCATCCACTCTTCAGTTGATAGGCATCTTAGTTTTTTCCAATATTTAGCTACTACAAATTTTGCTGCTATAAACATGTGTGTACATATATCACTGTGATATGAAATTTTCAGTTCTTCTGGGAAAATACCCAGGAGTGGAATAGCTGGGTTGAATAGAGCTTCCACTCCTAGTCTGAGAATTCTCCATATTGATTACCATAGTGGTTGCACCAGTCTACGCTCCCACCAAAAGTGGAGCAGTGTTCCTTTTTCCCCACAGCCTCTGCAACATTTGTTATCAGTTGACTTGTTTATGACAGCTATTCTTTCCAGTGTGAGATGATATATCTAAGTTGTTTTAATTTGCATTTCTCGAGTAACCAGTGATGGTGAACATTTCTTCATGTATTTGTTTGCCATTTGTATATCTTCATCTGAGAACTGTGTGTTCATCTCAGATGCCCATTTTTGGAGAGGGTCTTTGAATTTGGGGGGGTTGATGTTTTTTATTTCTTTTTATGTTCTTGATATAAGTCCTTTGTGTGAGGTATTGATGGTTAAAATTCTTTCCAATTCTGTGGGTTTTCTTTTCACTCTGATGGTGATTTCTTTTGAAGTGCAGAAGCTTTTCAATAATATGAGTTCCCAGTTGTTGATCCTTTGAAGTATTTCCCGTGCAGTTTGCATATTGTTCATGAATTCTCTGCATATCCCTACATCTCCAAGATTTCTACCTACATTATCTTCTAGTAGATTTAGTGTTTCTGGTTTACTGTTTAGGTCTTTGATACACTTAGAATTTAGTTTTGTGCATGGTGACAGGTGTGGATCAAGTTTCAGTCTTCTGTATGTGGAGAGCTGTATTTCCAACACCATTTATTAAAGAGGCTATCTTACCTCTCGTGAACATGTTTAGAGCCTTTGTCAAATATCAGGTGGCTGAGTGTCTTTGTACCTATACCTGTGTCATTGTTTATGTTGGTGGCCCCCATGCCTCATGTATTTGCATTGTGAATTTGTGATTGGTTCATTGTCTAGTGCTTGGATTTGTGGTGTCACTGCTACACCCTCCTAGGGTGGAGCCAGGATGTGATGTAATGGCAGGAAGAAAGGGTGTCTCTCTCTCTTGCTGGTTTCCACCTCGCTGTTTGCACCTGCCATGAACTGCGGCCCCTCCATGCCATCCTGCCTTGGAGCCAACTGAGTATGGACTGAAAACTCCAAAAACTGTAAGAAATAAACCTTTCATTTCCCAACTTTGGGCATCAGGTATTTTTGTCTCAACGATGAGTGAAAAGTAACTAACACAACATGCATCTTCTAATCTGTTCCATTGATCCTCAGGTCTATTTCTTTGCCAGTACCATGCTGATTTTATCACTTTGTAGTACTGTTTCAAGTCAGGAATTGAGATGCCTCCTGCCTTGCCTTTATTGCCCAGAATTGCCTTTGCTATTCTAGGTTTCTCCTGGTACCAAGTGAATTGTAGGAGTGTTTTCTCCTGCTCTGTGAGGTACATCAATGGTATTTTCATTTGGATTGTGTTAAATCTGTATAAAAGTTTGGGGAGTATGGCCATTTTCACGATGTTGGTTCTTCGTAGCAAAGAGCATGGAACATCTTTCCATTTTCTAATATCCTCTTCAATCTCCTTTTTTAGCATAGTATAATTTTCAGTATATAGGTCTTTTACATTTTTAGTTAGGTTGATTCCTAAGTACTTCATTTTATTAGATGTTGTTTTGAAGGACGATATTTCCATAATTTCTCTCTTGGTGAGTTTCTTGTTTGTGTACAGGAATGCTATATATTTTTGTTCATTGACTTTGTGGCCAGCCACACTGCTGAATTTGTTTATTACCTCTAGGAGTCTTGTAATGGGGTTTTTTGGGTCTTTTATATAGAGTATCATGTCATCTGCAAATAGTGATAATTTTATTTCTTTTTTCTAAATTTATGACTTTTATTTCTCTCTCTTGTCTGATTGCCCTGGCTAGTGTTTGCAGAACTATATTGAATAGGAGTGGTGATAGTGGCCATCCTTGTCTTGTTCGTGATTTTAAAGTGAAAGCTTTCAACTTTTGTCTATTTAGTATAATATTGGCTGTTGGTTTGTCAAAAATGGCCTTTATAAGGTTGAGGTAGACACCATGCATTCCAAGTTTCTGACAGGTTTTTATCATGAACATGTGTTGGACCTTATCAAAACCTTTTTCTGCATCTATTGAGATTGCCATGTGGTTTTTGATTTTGGCTGTATTGAAGAGGTGTATTACATTTATTGATTTGCATATGTTAAACCATCCATGCATTCCTGGAATGAACCCCACTTGGTCATGTTGTATAATCTTCTTGATAATTTGGTACATTATATTTGCTAGTATTTTATTGAGAATGTTTGCATCTATGTTCATTAGTGAGATTGGCTTCTAGTCTTCCTTTTTGGTTGCGTCTTTCTGTGGTTTTGGTATCAGAGTAATACTTGCCTCCAGGAATGAATTATGGAGTATTGCTTTCTTTTCAATTTCATTGAAGAGTTTAAGGTGTATTGGCATCAAGTCTTCTCTAAATTTCTTATACAATTCAGGTGTGAATCCATCAGGACCTGGGCTTTTCTTTGTTGGTAAGTATTTTATTATGTTTTGAATTTCAATAACTGATATTGGGTTATTCAAAATTGCTATATCTTCTTTGTTGAACTTTTGAATTTCATATGTTTCTAGAAATCTGTCTATTTTCTGTGTGTTTTCCTCTCTATGTGAGTAGAGATTTTCAAAGAAGGTGTTCATGCTCTTTTGAGTTTCCATGGGATCTGTAGTAATTTACACTTTTTTGGCCCTTGTTGCACGAATTTGGGTTTTCCTTTCTTTTTCTTTATAAGGTTAGCTAGAGGTTTGTCAATTTTGTTTATTCTCTCAAAAAAAAAACAGCTTTTGGATTCATTAATTCTTTGTATTGTTTTTTTAGTTTCAATTGCATTGATTTCTGCTGTAATCTTTAAAATTTCCTCTCATCTGTGAGCTTTGGATTTAACTTACTCTTCTTTTTCTAGAAGCTTGAGATGAAGCATTATATTGTTTATTTGTGCTCATTCTTTTTTCTTGATATGACAATTTGTTGCTATATATTCCCTTTTAAGACTGCTTTCATTGCATCCCACAGATTACAGTATGTTGTGTCTGCATTTTCATTGAATTGTAGGTATTGCTTTGCTTCTCCTTTAATGCTTCTCCTCTGTGGCCCACTGCTTGTTCAAAAGGTTGGTTGTTATTTAATTTCCATGTATTTATGCCAGTTTTGCATTTTCTTCTGCCATTTATTTCCAGTTGCAGTGTTCTATGGTCAGACAGTATGCATGGGATAATTTCAATACCTTTGCATTTACTTAAGAATCTTTCATGGGATAATATATGGCCTATTTTTGAGCATGTACCTTGGGCAGCTGATAGGAATGTGTATTCTAGTGTGTTTGGGTGTGGAAAACTTTGTATGTAAACATCTACTAAGTCCAATTGCTTACAGGTATGATTCAGTTCTATTATTTCTGTACTGATTTTTGTCTAGTTGGTCTATCTCTTTGTGATAGTGGGCTGTTAAGGTCCCCTGTTATAATTGTGTTCTTGTGTATTTGTTTTTTCATGTCCTTTAGTATCTGTCCTTTGGAGTTCAGTGCTCCTGTGTTTCGTGCATATATATTTATAAGTGTTAGTTCTTCCTCTTGAATTTTTCCACTTATGAGTATGTAGTGATCTTCTTTGACTCTTGTAATCATCTTAGGTTCAAAGTTCACATTGTCTACAAATAGAATAGTTACTCCTGTTTTCTGGGGGGTTCCTGTTGCATGGAATGGTTTGACTTCAAATCTATGAGTTTCTTTTTACATCAAATGTGTTTCTTGTTTACAGCATATGGTAGGATCCTGCTTCTTGATCCATTCTTGAATTGAGCCCATTTACATTCATGGATATCACTAATATGTACTGGCTTGACTTTGTCATGTTGTGTTGCTGTTGTTACCCTCCTGCTTTTCTCCCTTGTTTACTTTCTTGTCCAGCCTGGTGATTTCTTTCTGTTGTTGCTCTGGAGATAGTAGTCATTTTTATCTCTACATAAGATGTCCTTCAGAACTCTTTCTAAGGTTGGTTTCATGGATAAGAATTTCTTTATTTGTTCTTTGTCATGGAAGTATGTTGTGTCTCCATTAAATTTGAAAGGCTGTTTTGCTGAGTTTGTTAGTCTGGGTTGAAAGTTGTTTTCTTTTAGGGCTTGAAATACTTCATTCCAAGCTTGTCTGAACCTGAAGGTTTGTGCTGAGTAGTCTGCTGTGATTCTAATAGGCTTTCATTTGTAAGTGAGTTGTGTCTTCTCTAACAGCTTTTAGTATTCTGTTTTTATGCTGTAGGTTGAGATCTTATTTATTATATGTCTGGGTGTAGGTTTATGTTTGTTATTACTGTTTGGGGTTCTATATACTTCACTTATTTGTATCTCTGATTTTTCCCCATGTTTCAGAAATTTTCTGCCATTATTTCTGTGAACAGCTTAGCCATATGCTTTGCATTGGCTCCTGCCTCCTCACTGATACCTATTATGCTAAAATTGTTTCTCATGGAATCATCTTGTAGCTGTTGGATTGTCATTTCATGCTGCTTCATTGTTTTTATAAGTTCTAACCTTTCAAGATCACTATCTATAATCCTGTGCTCAAGGTCCAAGATTCTATCCTCAGCTTCATTTAAACATCATTGCAGGGTTTCAATATAATTTTTTTTCTTCTTGCATATCTTTTTCAATTTATTTTGTAGATTCTGCTTTTTTTCTGCATTGTTCATTCAAAGTTCCAATTAATTTCCCATGCTCCTGTAGTTTCTTATCTATTTCTTCTCTAGCTATGTTGAGCAGCTCATTTACTAGGGTTGTTACATTTTTCTTTATGCAAGACATTATTTCTAACTTGAGTTCCTCTATAGCCTCATGTATTTGTTTTTTTCTACTTCATTTGCTATCTTTTCAGAAATTTCTTGTGTATGATTTTAGGGTCCTCTATTTAATTAGTGCCTGCACTTCCCCCTGATGGACTAGATGTTCAGGATTGCATTTTGCCTTTTCATTTAGGCATTTTCCCCTTTGGGTAAATTTCTGGTCTTTCTATTCCAACAGTCACAACTATCTGTAGTGTGTGTTTCAGGGTTCTGCTGTGTGGTTGATGTTTGTCAAGTTGCTGGGTACCACCGTGAAGAGATCTAGTCTTCTGAATTCCTCCTACTGTGCCTGTTGGCTGAGTTCTATATTTTTTCTGGACTAACTAACCCAGAAGTATCGATGTAGGGCAACTCTAATTCCTGCTGTTATTATATATTTATGTTGTTTCAGGTCACCAGGTCTCCCTGGCTATAGTGTTTGTGTCAGCGAATGCCCTACTGTGTCACTTGGGTGTCTCATAAGTTCTTTTAATTTCCTCTAAATTGGGGTGGGGTGATGTTAGCACTGTCCTCAACCTGTCTGATGTTCTCTGTGTGGAGGGAGTGGGTTACCCACTCTCTTGCCAAGTTAGCCAAGGTCTTATACCTGGAGGTAGTTTTACTTCTGCCCCTACTTATCCACTGCAGACCTCTATTTTATGGGGCAAACTCACCACACTGACTGAAGGCTGATGAAATCTTTGTTTGGGCGAGGGGTTCCTGAGCCTCTCATTGAGCCAGCATGGTAATCCACTGAAGTCTTATGTTGCTAGTGGAATGCCGGTCTAGCAGATGTGGACCCAGGCAGCTCAGGCCTGTGATGTACTTCCTAGATGTTCCTGGAGGAGGGGTGGGTCAAGCAGAGGCAGCTATTTGGAAGATAACAAAAGGCATTATGGTAGCCAGTGTTGATTTCTCATTATCTTATTTGAAATCCTGTATCACTTTCATCACTCTCTCTTGATTAACTTCACTCTGTTTTATTTTGTTGTTTTATTTTCTTTAAAATAAAAAAGATCAAATTTATAATTCAAGTTTCTCCATTTCTGTTTCTGCTTTCATTGAGTTTAAAACTGATATGTAATTTTGTGGAGGTTTTAATGATTCCAATTATAGAAACTTTTATTTATTTTCAGGCCATAGAAATTTTCTGTGAGTCATTACAATTTAGAACACAAAATAAATGTATCTGATATAGGACATTCAGATTATATAGAGGAAATAAATTTAACTCCCAACCTGAAAGATATCTGATATGCCTAGCAAAATTTATCCAAATTTGAAGAATGAATTCTAAGGAACAAGATAGGTTAAGAGTAGGAAGTTTTACTGAGGGAGAGACAGCTATTGGGAGAGATAGGAGGAGACCCAACTAGGTTGCTGTGGATTTCACTTTCTTAAGTTTTATAGAGCAAAATGATGACATGGAAACAAAACCATGAGGTAGATACAACATGGGACAAAACTGTGATCATCTAATTAAGTTATAATTGTAGTTAATTAGGTAACATTGATCCAGTGGGAAAGTAAGTCATGTAATGACTGAATATGGTGAGAGTGAAGAATTTTTCAGGCAGGAATGGGTCTCAGATTCTTGGTCACCACTGAGTTGACTGATGTCTATGTAGATGTCAGCACTTATCTGATCACTTGTGGAAGCATACAGTCCTGATCATTTCATGATTGTCTTGAAGCTCAGCGTCCAACAGATGCACTTATGACCAGAGTTTAATGTATCTCATTTTTGTATTACCCAATCTGACTGCCTATAGTATTTCTACCTAACTCAGCTGTCTGTAATATATCCATTACACAATAAAGGAATACTGTTCTATCAAAATATAAAAATACATGTATATATTTTATCCATAATAAGTTTTCTCTGAAAGTGAATAATATATTAAGTAGTTATAGCAAGATAGTTATATCTAAATGGAATGAAATAGAAATTGATTGAGACAGATAACTGAAAGTCCATCAGTTCATTTATCTTTTCAATATTGTGTTTAAAGTTTTTATTCCTCATCTGGAACAAACAACTGCCAGGATCATAAACTCTCATCTTTAATGAAGAATTAAAGATCCAAATTTTAAAATTAAGGGAACATTTTATTTGAACAATGCTTTAAAAAAGAATATAGACAACTATTCTGGGGAGAGAAGAGAATATCAGAAGTGAATACCAATGGAATTTTGCCCTCTGCTCCTTTTTTTATCTTTTTATTTCTCAGCTCTTTTTACTTAGGACTAGTGATTTTTCTCATTCCCCATATGGGCCCCTGGAAGTTGTCACCATTTAATATCTTCTCTGGTTATCTTTTATTCTAACCTGAAAAATACTATCTTCTTTCTTTCTTTTTTCTTTCTTTCTTTCTTTCTTTCTTTCTTTCTTTCTTTCTTTCTTTTTTTCTTTCTTCTTTCTTTCTTTCTTTCTTCTTTCTTCTTTCTTTCTTTCTTTCTTTCTTTCTTTCTTTTCTTTCTTCCATTCTTTCTTAATTTCTTTGTCTTTTTGAGATAGTGTTTCACTACACTGTTTAGGCTGGGATTGGGTTCACTTTGTAGCACAAGTTTGTCTCCAACTTCCAACAGTCCTGCCTCAGGCTTCGGAATGCTGGGATTACAGAAGTGCACCACCACACCAGGCTATCTACCTTCTTTCCATACAATTGACTTTTATCTGCCCTTTTGTGATGGATAAGTGCAGACAAGAATATCATAGAATGGCTTTTAGAGTGACAAATTAAGTAAAAAGGATATATGTATATCCAGTGAAGGTATAGTGATGCTAAAGTGAGACTATACGTGTAAGAATATTTGTTTAGTTGGTGTGTGTGTGTGCACACATGCATGTGTACAAGCTTTACAGATTTAATAAGGTAGCTTCCTGTATCTCTTTTGCATTTTATTCAAATTGACTAAGGATGATTGTTTCCCTGTCTTTCATATTCCTAGATACACTCTCCCCCATTTTGCTGTAGAATCTTCCTGTTAAATTATTATGTTAATTATCTGGGTTTTCTATCCTTATCTTTGTCTTTTTAATTACTACAGTCTAACTGCAGAGGTAGAAGTCTCCTTTAGTAAGCTTGCCTGTCAATTTCTTTAATAAAGTTTGATAAGATACTACATTATTGTAATTCCAAATATTTCAAATATTGAGTACAGTTATCCAAGTGTCATAATTCCTTTTCTAGTATTCCTCACAATCCAAACTTTATATTTATAATCCCATTGAGATGTTATTGGAAGCCCAACAAGTTAATTCCAATCTACTACTTCCAATGGAACCCTCGGGGAGAGTAAGACACCAAGACATATTCCAAGTTAAGGGCAGCCAAGGGGGTCCTAAATCCAATCCCTGTGAGAAGGTGTGGACAAAGACTCTGATCCTAGGCCTCTCCTAGAATTTACTATCTTGTGAA
This sequence comes from Dolichotis patagonum, assembly GCA_004027295.1. Classification (NCBI taxonomy): domain Eukaryota; kingdom Metazoa; phylum Chordata; class Mammalia; order Rodentia; family Caviidae; genus Dolichotis; species Dolichotis patagonum. The sequence goes on along the minus strand of PVJX010010825.1, from coordinate 28,183 downwards.
GAAGGTGGTTAGAGGAGGTGTGACTGTGAGGATAGCAGAAATTCCATGAGTAACTTGATCTGGCTACCCAGGTAGGGAGAAAAGTATCTCTGCAAAATGCAGAGATAAGGATATGCAGAAGTATCAATTTGAATAATTCAATTAAGGTAACAACTGAATTGCCTTAGGAGGCTGTTGCTTCAGTTTGTGCCCTGGGGAGTCATAACCATTTTACCTTAAGGCTCATACCCAGTTGACATTCCTGGAGCTAATTTGCCCTACCATTTTGATGTGCTTATATACTTTAGAGATAACACTATGTGAAGAAACTGGATTCTGTCTAATGGCTTCAGAGATTACATATCAGTATCTCAGCTAGCCTTCTTTACATGTTTAAAGCCAATTGAAGAGAGGGGGAAAGACAATATTGAGCTCTGTACATATCAGTATAAGGAAATAAGTCTCCATATAATCAAAGTTGCAGCAATTGTTCTGCATTCAAGGGGAGTCACTCAAGTTGGCACTCACACTACATTATTCTTTTTTCTGCCTATGACCTGTGTTTCTACAAAAGTTTTACCAACATAATCCTGTAATGGTTGATTCATTGCATCAGCTTGAGAAATCTAAAAGCTTAACTAAGTAACTCAGCAGTTCTACATCCAAGGTTGTTGAGAACATGCCTTTACCACTTTAGGGTGTTACTCATTGTGTCAACATGAAAAGCATAGAAGCTTAACTTACAGACTCAGAAAAGTGGCAAGGTCCTCATTTCATAAATATTCTTAGCCAGTGTAAGAGGAGAACACAGATATTATTAGAGCTATCTCTGCCAAAAGGCAGGTAGCCTGCAAACAATATAAAGGAGGAAGAGAGGCCTCCCACCCCATTTGGTTCTTCTTGTATTTTCTGTCTTCTGCCACCTTAAAATGTTGCCTCTTGCCATGCCACTGTGCCTTAGAGCAAACTCATTATGAACTGAAACCACCACAAACTTTGAACTGAATGAAACATTCTTCCTTAATATTGATGTTGGGTATTGTCATGGTTTATGTTGGTGGCCCCCATGCCTCATGTATTTGCATTGAGCATTTGTGATTGGTTCATTGTCTAGTGCTTGGATTGGTGTCTCAGTGCTACACCCTCCTAGGGGGTGGAGCCAGGATGTGATGTAATGGCAGGAAGAAAGTATGTCTCGCTCTTGCCAGTTCCCCCCTTACTGTTTGCAGCTGCCATGAACTGCCGCCCCGCCATGGCACCCTGCCTTGGAGCCAACTGAGTATGGACTGAAACCTCCAAAAACTGTAAGAAATAAACCTTTTCTTTCCCAAACTTGGGAATCAGCTATTTTGCCTCAGTGATGAATAAAAAGTAACTAAGACAGGTATTTTGTCTCAGTAAAAAGTAAAAACTAACAAACACAGAGCCAACAGGTATAGACCTAGATCTTGCTTCTCTGATGATAGCTAGTTTGTAGGAAATGAAATGTGTGTTTAAAAATATAAAAGACTCTATTATCCTAATACTATTGCTCTCATATACTATTATTGTAATACAATAATAATAATATTATTATTAATTATATGTAATTGTGCAATTATATATAATTACATTATATAATATATATGTAATTATGTAATTACATGTAATTATATAATTATTATTAATAATAGTATTATTGTAATACAATAATACGGTAACAATATTTATTATTGTAAAAAGATATGCTCAAAGTTAACTGATCTAGTGACATAAATGAAGTTAATGATGTTTCCATGTTTTTCAACATAATCCTATGGAATACTTCAGTCTCAGAAACCCAGGGAGAATGAGTGCTCATATTTTCGAGCTAAGTTTAGGAAGTAAGGACCATCTGTGTGATTCCACTTGCATTCTAATTCAGCAGGAATAAGTCTGTATTTGTTGTTTCCTAACTGAATTCAGTTTAATTTTGCAAGAGGCAACAGAGCACCCACAAAGTTTAAAAAATATGAGCTTCAAAAACACAGTTGCAGGTCTGCAGCCACCTGCAATCTGCCTTGCAAGCCAAAAGGCTCACCCAAGGGTGCAGAGTGATCTCCTTCCCATAGGGAAGCTTTGGTGTGTTGCTCTGAGACTGGTAGTGTCCCTCCTATCATGCCACATCACTGGAGGATGCACCAGAAGGTCCCTCTGAGGTCCCTATTGGGGCCCCACTCAGTGACCCCAGAGTAACCCGCAGCCATGTGCACTACACCTTCTGAGTGGAAGGGGAACAGAGTGATCTCCATCCCAAGGGGAAGCCTTACAGCATTACTCTGAGACTGGTAGGAGCTTGCCCAGCATCCCACATCACCAGAGGATCCATTGGAAGTTCCCTCTGAGCCTATTTCGATGCCACTCAGGAACCCCTGAGTATTCTACAGCTTCCTGAGCTCCATCTCATAAGTTGAAAGTGTGCAGTGATCGCAATCCCAAGGTGAAGCCTTGGCATGTCACTCCAAGACTAGTATGGTCCCTCCCGGCAAACACAAGTGGCTGTGAGACACCTGGTAAGGTCTGTCTAAGGACTTCCACTCAAGTGGAGAAACTCTCTGCACTAGGGATAGATATTCTCAATCCAAGAAACAACTGAGACATTACCTTTGGGTTCCCTAATGGAATATAGGAAAATGATAAAACAAAGAGCAAAATGCAATCTCAAACCTCCAAACCATCCCAAGCAAGCCTAGGAGACATGGGCATAGAAGAAAATGTAAGTAATACAACTGAAACTCCTAAAATGATAGTAGCTGAAGTAAACAAACAACTCTAGGAAACTATAAAAGAACTTAGATCAGAAAAAAATCTCCCAGATAAAAGAAGAAATGATAATTGTAATGAAAGAAATGTTGAACAAATCTAAAGAAAACATAGTTAAAAAATTAAAAGAGCAATGCAAAAACATAGAAACCTTGAATGAACAATATAAGAAAGAACAATGCATGGAACAGATTCAAAGAAATATCCAGGAAATAAAAAATTCCATAGAAAGTTGGCAAAACTGCCTCAAGGGAAGTGAAGATAGACTTTCAGACCTCAAAGACAAGATTTCAGCTAGTGAACAGAAAGGACAGATCTTTTAAAATAACAAGGAATCAGGAAGTAACAATTCAACAGCTGCAAAATGATTCAAAGAAAAACAACATAAGATTGAAAGGTATGAAAGAAAACAAGGTGACATCACAAATGATATCAAGAGGCTATTTACAGAAGTAATCACTGAAAGTTTCCTGAACATGAGAAAGGAAATGGAGATACAAGTAAGTGAAGCGTATAGAACTCCAAAAATCCATGACCAAAATAAAACTATACCCAGACATATCATAATCAGCTTCCCAGAAATTTATCTGAACAAAATATTGTTTTGTTTTGTCTGTTTTGTGTTTGTTTCATGTGTGTTTGTTGTGTGTTTCTTTTGTTTTGTTTTTATTGTTTGGCTGAAGAACAAAATACTAAAAGTTGTTAGAGAGAAGAGACAGAGGACCTACAAAGGAAAGCATATCAGAATCACAGCAGACTACTGCACACAAACAGTGAAGTCAAGAAGAGAACAGACCCTAAATGAAACTGTCTTTCCACCCAGATTGATGTGCCATGCAAGCGCCATTTAAAATTGATTGAGAAATAATATACTTCCATGATGAAGAACAGCTGAATTACTTCATGACAAACAAACCAACCCTGCATAGAATACTGAAAGATATTCTAGATAGACAGAGGGAAAAATCAGTAAGTGAGGCAAAGAATTAAACAGAGGGTAAAGGTAAAGAATCAGCAGCACAAAGATAACATATCAAAAAAAAAACCCCAACATACATTAGTTACAATCATTAATGTGAATAGCATTTATTCACAAATTAAAAGAAGCTGACTAGAAGAATGAATCAAGAAACAACATCCATCAATATGCTGTATACAAGAAACTCATCTAACCCAAGAAGAAACTCATACTGAAAGTCAAAGGATGGAAAACTATACTTCATGCAACAAGAACTCCCCAAAAAACAGAGATAGTTATTCTGGTTGCAGAAAATATGACATGAAATCAAGAATGATAAAAAGTGATAAAGAAGGTCACAACATACTAGCTAGGGGCAAACTTCAAGACAAAAAGATAACATCTTAAATATAAATGTAATAAAGTCCAGATAACCCAACTATACTAAATAAATATTAACAGAAAACAAAAATCAAATAAGCAATAACAATTGTAATGGGAAACCTTAACACCCCACTAACACAAAGAGATAGATCAACCCAAAAATCAGGAAAGAAAAAACAGAACTGAATCACACCTGCAAACAAATGGACTTAGTGGACGTATGCAGATTTTTCCAACAACATCAGAATATACATTCGTTTCAGCAGCACATGGTACATTCTTTAAAATAGACCATATACTAGCCCACAGAACATGCTTACATAAATGCAAAAGAATTTAAATTATCCTATGCATGTTATTGGATCATAATACCATGAATCAAGAAATTAATTACAAAAGAAACTGCAAAAATCCCACAAACACAGGGAAATCAAATAATACACTCTTGAGAAATCAATGGGTCACAGAGTATATTAAAGAGAAAATTAAACAATATCTACAAGCAAACAAAAATACAAATATAAATTACTGGGAACCATGGGAAGCAGTGAAAACAATCTTCAGAGAAAAACTTTTTGCGGTGAATTCCAACATCACAAAAACATAATGATCACAGATAACTTGATGTAACACCTCAAACATCTAGAAAAAAAGAATGAGTCAAGCTCAAAGCCAAAAGAAGGGAAGAAATTTTAAAGAACTGAGTGAAAATCAATGCAATAAAGACAAAGAAAACAATGCAAGCAATCAATGAGTCAGAGTTAGTTCTTTGAAAGAATAAGTAAGATTGACAAGCTCCTACCAACCTTATTAATAAAAAGAAAGAAAAAACTCAAATTCATGCCATAAGGAATGCAAATGGAGAAATCACTACAAAACACTGTGGAAATATAGAAGATCACCAATATCTATTTTGAAAACCTCTACTATCATAGACTTGATAACACAAAAGAAATGGACAGATTCTTAGAAACATATGAATTAACAAATCTAGATCAAGAAGATGTAAAAATGTTGAATAACCAAATTTCATTTAATGAAATTGAGAATGTAATTAAAACTATACCAACAAAGAAAAGCCCAGGTCCGGATGGATTCACTGCAGAAGTCTACAAAAATTTCAAAGAATATTTAATGCTGACACTCCTCAAACTCTTCAGTGGAATTGAAAGGAAAGCAATTTTCCCTAACTCAGTACTTGAGGCAATTGTTACTCTACTATCAAAACCAGAGGAATAACCAACCAAAAAAAGAGAACTAAAGGCCAATTCCCCTAATGAACATAGGTACAAAAATTCTCAATAAAATACTGGCAAACAGAAAGCAGTCTATTACGAAGAAAATTATACATCAAGACTGAGATTGATTCATCACAGAAATGCAGGGATTGTTCAATATATACAAATCAATCAATGTAATGCATCACTTCTATAAAGTCAAAAATAGGAATCATGTGAGCATTTCAACAGATGCAGAAAAAGCCTTTGATAAGGACCAACAAACATTCATGATAAAAACCTTTCAAAATTGGAATAGCTAGTTTTTACCTCAATCTGATAAAAGACATCTATGACAAACCAACAGCCAGCATCATATTAAATGGCCAAAAGCTGCAAGTATTTACTATAAAATCAGGAACAAAACAAGGATTTCCATTATCACGACTCCTATTCAACATAGTGCTGGAAATACTAGCCAGATCAATTAGACAGGAGAGAGAAATAAAAGGAGTAAGGATAGAAAAAGACGAAGTTAAATTACCATTATTTGGAGATGACATGATACTCTACATAGAAGACCACCAAAACTCCATTGAAGGACTCCTAGGTATAATAACTAAATTCAGTAATGTAGCTGGATAAAAGTCAACACTCCAAAATCAATAGCATTCTTATATACAAAAACAGACTCACTGAGTCAGAAATAACTAGAAGCCAACTTCTTCACAATAGCATCCAAAAAAATGAAATACTTAGAAATGAATCTAAAGGAAGAACTAAGAGATCTATTCAGAGAAAATATAATAACCTGAAAAAATAAATTGAAGATTTCAGAAAATGGAATGATATTCCTCATTCATGGATAGGAAAAACCAATATTGTGAAAGTGGTCATTCTTGCAAAATTAGTATATGGATTTAAAGCCATTCCAATTAAAATACCACTAGCATATTTCGCAGATCTAGAGAAATCATTCCTAAAATTCATCTGGAAAAGAAAAGACCTAGAATAGCAAAGGCAATTCTGAGCAACAAAGGCAAAGCAGGAAACACCACAATCTCTGACTTGAAGGTATACTAAAAAGCTACTGAAATAAAATCAGCATTGTACTGGAAGGGAAACAGATGTGAAGATCTATGCAATAGATTAGAAGACACAACTCCAACTACAAACACACTGAGCAACGTTATCTTTAATAAAGGGGCCAGAAAATAAATGGTGCTAGAAAAACTGGCTCTACATATGCCAAAAAAACTTAAGCTATACCCATGTCTAACACCATGTACTAAACTAAAGTCAAAATGGATCAAAGATCTAAATATTAAAACAGAAACACTAAATCTGCTGGAAGACAAATTAGAAAGCTTGAAGACATAGTGGTTAGTAGATAATTCATCAAACCACATGGGGAAATACTTCTCAGAATTAATCACTGGCATCACATTTTATTGCGAAGTTTTTGCATGTCAAAAGAAATCCCCTACAGAGTAAAAAGGAAACCCATGAAGTTTGAAAAAAAATCTTAGTCAACTGTCCCTAAGACATAAGACTTCTTTCTAGAACAAAGAATGAATTTAACAAAGTCAGACGCCTGATTTTCAAAGACCCACTCCAAAAATGGGCATCAGAGATGAATACACAGTTCTCAGATGAAGAAATATGAATGGCAAATAAACACATGAAAAAATGTTCATCATCATTAGTCATTAGAGAAATGCAAATTAAAATTACACTGAGATTCCATCTCACCGCAGAAAGATAGCCAAGATAAATAAAACTACCAACAACAAATGCTGGAGAGGCTGTGAGGAAAAAGGAATTCTGCACTCTTGGTGGAAGTGTAGACTGGTGCAACCACAGTGGAGGGCAGTCTGGAGATTCCTCAAAAAGCTGGGTTTGGAAGTCCCATTTGACCCAACTATTCCACTTCTAGGCATATTCCCAGAAGAACTGAAAACATCATACCACAGTGATATATGTGCACCCATGTTTATTGCAGCACAATTTGTAATAGCCAGATCTTGGAAACAACCTAAGTGCCCATCAACTGAGGAATGGATAAAAAAGTTGTGGTATTTTTATACAATGGAGTACTAATCAGCTATAAAGAATGATCACATTGAGTTTTTTATAAATAAATGGGTGCTACTTGAGACTATACTCTTTAGTGGAATACAACAAACTCACATTTGCAAATACTATATTATCTCACTAGTTTAAGAAATGATGAATACTTATTATATAAAATCCTCAGTAAATAGAGTTAAAGGATAAGAATCTTCTCAAAGTGGAAAAATAATATCTCATTGAAAAGGATGAAAAAGAAAAAGAAATGTGAAAGAAAAAAATATCTAAAATTGTATAAACACACTTAGAATAGCTAAGATGATTGTGCTACAATTTCTATAAGTTCATGGAACAAAACAGTTAACATTCATAGTATTAGAACAATTTTGCATTTTAGTGTCCAGTGATCTGTGGAACTTTTGAAGATCATTATGTAAAATAACAACCCTAGCTACGCTCCTACTACCTTATTTTGAATGCCTATATATTCATTGTTTTCATTTTTTTGCTATTGTTATTTATTTTTGTTTTGTGTTTTTCTAGTAATTTGTTTTGTTTTGTTTTTCCCTTTAATACAGAAGGGATAGGTATGCATGTAGAGGTTTTTGCAAGCATAGAATTTCTTCTAAGCATTATATGAGAACGGATTATTTTATGTGTGGTGAAATGAACAGCTACTTTGAAGAAAATAGACATTATGGTATCCATTGTTGATTCCATATCGTCAAGCTGTGAAATCCTGTAATGTTTTATTCTTTGTTTTGAGTGATTTTAGTCTGTTTTGTATTGTTTAATTTCAACATACATGAAGGTATGGACAGTTATTTTGAAGAGAACAGCAGACATTGTGGTGCCCATTGTTGATTTTCCTATTGTCTGGTTCAAAGGACTGTAATGCCATAACTCTGTTATCATCAGTTTTATACTATCTTTCTTTGTTTGAATAAAGTATGTGTGAAGATATAGACAACTATTTAGAAAAAATCAAGAGACATTATCATAGCCACTGCAGATTTGCTGTTGTTTTGCTTTGAAATATGTGTCACTTACATTGTTTTCTTCTGATCTGCTTTGTTCTGTTTTGCTATGTTTTGTTTTACCTTCCTTAAAATACAAATAATTTTAAAAACTCAAACACAGTTGCTGCTCAATTTTAGTTCAATTCTTATCAGCTATCTATTATGATTCTTGTTGGATGTCCCCTCAAAGTCTCATGTGGTCATGGAGGTAAGCTTCTAGAGTTTGTGATTGAGTCATGGTCCAATGCTGAGACTATGAGTGTGTGTGCTATATACATCCTATGATGTGTGTGGCCTACATACAATATAAGGGACAGGAAGAATCTTCCCCCACACTTCTCTCTCTTTGCTCTTATTGTTTTTGCTGTATTCTGGTCACCATGAAGTGTTGCACTCTGTCTTATGCCTTTCTGCCTAAGAGCCAACCAAGTATGGACTGAAATCTCCACAAAATGTGAGCTAAAAAAACCCTTTCTTCCTTCATTTTGACTGTCAGGTATCTTTTTTTGCAAAACAAGAAAGACAGCCAACACAGAATTTGATATCAGGAGTGGGATCATTTTTGTGATTATACATATCATGTGGTTCAGGAGCCTTTGGAAAGGCTTGTGGGGATAGTTTGCAAATTTTGCAGATGTCACCTAAAAGAATAGATCTGGAATGCCTTAGGCTCTTCTGCATGGAAGATTCTTATCACAGCTTAAAAAACCAGAAAGCTGATAGAAATCCCACAGCATATATCAGGCTCAGGAGGTTTCTACTGAAAAGCACTGCATAGGTTCTGGAGTACTGACGGTGTGTTATGGCTTAGCAAAAAGTTTGTCTCCATTTTGCTTATGTCCAGAGACTTTACCTGATATTAATATGAAAGGCAGTGAACTAATTAACATGGCAGAACAAGTTTCAAGGCAGTTGAATGTTGAGGCTGTTGCATGACTATTACTGGAGGCATATAGCGAGATTTATGTTGCATATCAAGAGCGAAAAGCACAATGTAGTGATTTAAAATACTGTGAACTTGGCCATAAAATAAGTTCTAATAAAGCTGTGGACTGAAAAAGTAGACCTGGGGAGATATCTATTGCTGAGAAAGAGCAAGATAATATGAAAAATGGCCTTCAGACATCACAAGAAGTAGCAAGTCTTCAACCAATACACACTTAAAATTGCAAAATTAAAGAATTTTCATTGAGAAGAAAGCTGCAGAGCAACATGTTCCAGAATGTCAGTGGCAGCACCAGGTTCCAAAATGGTGGCAGCAGCACCAAGTTCCAAAATGACAGAAGTCACATTATGTTTCAGAATGGCAGAAGAGATTATAATAGGTTTCAAAAGGGCAGCCGTCAGAACAGGTTCCAGAATGGTGGTAGAATACATATTGTGTTCCTCAGACTCAAGTTCTGATTGTTGAGTGATCCAGGTGCTCGACACCTACAGCCAAGAGAGGTCTACTGCTCTAGCTGGGAACAGACCTTGGCATCATCTATGTGGTACTGATTTTAGGTGAATGCAGAGTACAAGAGTTCTGAGGTTAAAATAGTGTCTGTGAGTGTAAAACCAAAGTGCCATAGAAAAAACAGAAGTTTGGAAAAGTTGAGAACTTGGAACTTCTAAAGAAAGTTGCAAGATTGAGCAGAGCAAGTCTAAGAGAGAATCCCTGGGAGCTACAACCACTGGATACTAAAAAGCAATTGAAAACTAGGCAGCACCCAACAACTTGAAGGAAGCAGGGAGCCACCAGTTGTGAGCTAAAGCCTGCCACAGAGATCTCTACCTAGTTGTGCAACCATGCGACTCTGCCTGGAACCTGGTGGCCCCCCCCAGCATGCTAAAACACTGCAGGACTTCAGGTCATCACTCCAGTCCCAGCTGGGTCCCACCCAGCAACATTTAGGTAGGAGGGAACCACTGTTTGTGAGCTTATGGCTGCCATAGGGATCTCTGCTCAGCTGTGCAGCATTGGACTCTGCTTAGAACCTATTAAGCCCCTGCCCAGTGTCGCTAAACACTGAAAGGCCTTCAGGTCATCACTTGGGTCTTGGTTGAGCCCCACCAAGCAAATTCCAAATAGCAAAGAGCTACTGCCTGTGAGATGAAGGCTACCACAGTGATCCCTATTTAGCTGTGCATTGATGGGTATCTGCTTGGAACCTGGTGGAGCCACAGCCAGAGACCCCAAGAAGCAAGAGAGCTTTGATGTACCACATGGCATGAGCTAAAAGCTTTCCAGTATATACTCCACATGCTATTCAGCCTGGTGTAAGCTAAAAGCTGGTCCACTATACTCCACATGATATTCAGCATTACTACACCACTCAGTACCTCAAGTACCTGTCCAGTACCTCCAGTACCTGGGACATTTCAATGAGCCACGTGAAGAGTGCTGAATGGCCACCCAGTGCTCACTCCTAATCTGGGGAGTCTCTAAGTGCCACTAGGGACATGGGAAATATGGGAAAATGACAAAATGAAAGAGCAAAATGCAACCTCAAGACTACAGACCATTCCAAACAAGCCTAGGATACATGGACACAGAAGAAACAGTATGCAAAAACCTTAAACTTATGAAATGATAGCAACTGAAGTAAAGGAACAACTCTATGAGGCTAAAAAGGAACTCAAGTGAGAAACAATCTCTGAGATAAAAAATGATAAACATAAATAAAAGAAATGCTGAACACATCTAAAAAATACCTAGATAAAAAAAAGTCAAGGAGCTCGTAAAAAATGGAAGCTTGCATGAACAACATAAGAAAACAATAGAATACATGAAACAGAGGAGAAATCCAGGAAAACAAAAATATCAGTGGCCCTGAAGCAAGGCCAGCAGACTGCTATAGCTGCTAGTTTCAAACAGGAGCCTAAAGAGAATTCTTTCTGTGGTCTGTTGGCCATTTCAGAACTTTGGAAATGTTATGGTCAATTCATCAGAAAGTAATAGCAGGTGAATGTGGCAGACTTTCAGAGGCCTGCAGGAGAAAGACCCTGGCGCCTCAGGACCTGCACCATGCAGTTGACTCAGAAAACTGGTAAAACAAGAGGCTACTCCCCTCTCTAGGGGACAGCTGTGAGTGTGACAGACTTTCAGTGGCCCGAAGGAGAGAGAACCTGGTGCATTGGGACCTGTACCATGTGGTTGACACAGGGTGCCAGGAGAACAAGGAGCTCCTCCCCTCTCTAGGGAGTGGCTGTGAGTGTGGCAAACTTTCAGCGGCCTGCAGGAGAAAGGCCCTGGTGCATCTGGACCCACAACATGTGGTTGACTCGGGGTGCCAGGAGATCAGGGAGCTCCTCCCCTCTCTAGGGGGTGACTGTGAGTGTCGCAGACTTTATGGGGCCCAAAGGAGAGAGACCCTGGTGTGTTGGGACCTGCACCATGTAGTTGACTTGGGCTGTCAGGAGAACAAGGAACTCCTCCCCTCTCTGCAGTGTGGCTGTGAGCCTGCTGGCATGCAGGCTGAGAATCAGACATCTCATGTCATCCTGTCCCCCGGCCCACTCCCCCCCCCTTAGCAAATGGGAGCCAGTTAACTACACATCTTGTGAAAAGATTGGCTATATTATTTAGTATGAGCTCCCCATATGCAAAGATATGGACAACCATTTGGAAGAAAACAAGAGATAATATGACAGATACTGAAGATCTCTGGTTGTCTAGCTTTGAAATTTATGCTTTCTTATGTCCCATTCTGTTCTGTTTTGTTGTGTTTAATTTTACTCCCTTTTAAAATAAAATTTAAAAATTTTTTACCCCCTTTAAAAGAAAAAAATATAAACAAACAAACAAACAAAACAACAAAAAAGTGGGTTCATTGACAAACCAATTCTGGGTCCCATCCTATCTCTCAGGAGTTCTTTCTCAATAAAGTTTTGCTACTCACAAAAAAAATATAAAAAGCTGGCAAAACTACAACAATGAATGTGAAGATAGATTTTCAGTCCTTGAAGACAAGATTGCAGCTAGAGAAAAAGAAAGATCTGTTAAAAATAACAAGGAACCAGTAAATAACAATTGAACAGTTGCAAGACAATGCACAAAAAATAATACAAGATTGATATGTGTAAATGAAAAATATGACAATACAAATGATATCAAAAGACTATTTACAGAGGGACTACCAGACAATTTCCCAAAAGTGGGAAAGGGAACTGACACACAGAAAATGAAGCTTATATAACTCCAATAATCTATAACCAAAATAAATCTACACCTAGATTTATAATAATTAACATCCCACAAAGTCAACATAAGAACACAATACTGAAAGCTGTTAGAGAAAAGAGACAGATCATCTATAAAGGAAAGCCCATCACAATCACAGAAGACTTCTCAACACAAACAATGCAGTCAAGAAAAGCATGAAGCTTATTGCTTTTGCTGTCTTCTGCCACCTGGAAGTATTCCATGCCACCCTGCCTTGAAGCCAGCTACTTATGGACTGAAACCTCCACAATCTCATATGCAGCTGAGAGCTGGGCTGCTCAGGAGAGCTAGGCCTGCCCTTGGCCCACAGTGAACATCACCACCCAGCAGCTGAGATCTAGGCCTGTTTGGGACTGGGACCATCACAGGACCCGCAGCAGAGAGCTAGGCTGCTCAGGAGAGCTAGGCCCACCCTTCTCCCACAGGGAACATTGCCACCTTGCAACTGAGAGTTGGGCCTGTTCTGGACTGGGAACATCACAGGACTGGCAGCTGGGAGCCTGGACTGCTCAGGAAAGCTAGGCCCACCCTTTGCCCACAGGGAACATTTCAGGGACCAGTGCTGGAGGGCCTGTGGTGCCTGGGTCTGCTGCTGCTGGGCCTGACCCTCCTCCAAGAACATCTAGGAAGTCTGCCAGAGGCATGAGTTGCCTGAGACCACAGCTGCTGACCCATCCTTCCACCGGGAACATTGGACTGCAGTGGACTGCCATGCTGGCTCGATGAGAGACTCAGGAACCCCTCACCCAAAAAGAAGCCTTCATCAGGCTGTAGTCAGTGTGGTGAGTTTGCCCCCAAAAATAGAGGTCTGCAGTGGGTAAATAGGAACAGAAGTGAAAATCTCTCCAAGTGTAAGACGTTGGCTAACCTGGCAAGAGAGTAGGTAACGCCCTCCCCCCACACAGAGAATGTCAGACAGATTGAGGAGTGGGCCAATATTGCCCTGCCCAAAGTTAGAGGAAATTAAAAAACTTGTGAGACTCCCTGTGACACAGTAGGGCCTCAGCTGACAAAAACACTGTAGCCTGAGAGACATGGTGACCTGCCACAACAACCACAGCATGAACTAAGAGTTGCCCTACATCAATATATCTGGGATAGTTATCCCCCCCCAAAAAAAAATAGGACTCACCCAACAGGCACAGTCGGAGGAATTCAGGAGACTAGATATCCTCTTCATGGTGGTACCACCAATTTGACAAACATCAACCACACAGTAGAACCCTGAAACACACACTGGAGAAAGTTGTGACTGTTGGAATAGAAAGACCAGAAATTTACCCAAATGATGAAAATGCCTAAATGAAAAGGAAAAATGCAATCCCAAACATCTAGTCCATCAGGGGCAAGTGCAGGTAACAATGAAACAGAGGACCCTAAAATTCATACACCAGAAATCTCTGAGAAGATAGCAAATGAAGTAAAGAAACAAATCCACAAAGCTATGGAGGAACTCAAATTAGAAATAATGTCTTATGTAAAGACAAATGTAATAACCCTATTAAATGAGCTGCTCAACATAGCTAGAGAAGAAATAGATAAGAAACTATAGGAGCATGGGAAACGGATTGCAACTTTGAATGAACAATGCAGAAAAGAAGCAGAATTTACAAAACAAATTGAAAGAGATATGCAAGAAGCAAAAACTTGTATTGAAAGCTTGCAAAGCCTCTTAAATGAAGCTGAGGATGGAATCTCAGACCTTGAGGACAAGATTTCAGAGAGCGATCTTCAAAGGGTAGAATTTATAAGAAAACAAAGCAGCATGAAATCACACTGCAACAGCTACAAGATGATACTAGGAAAAAAAGTGTTAGAGTAATAGGCATTAGTGAGGAGGCAGGAGGCAATGCAAAGGATATAGCTAAGATTTTCACAGAAATAATGGCAGAAAATTTCCCATGCATGAGGGGAAATTCGGATATACAAATAAGTGAGGCATATAGAAAACAACACAGTAACAACCAACAGAAACCTACACCCAGGCACATAATAATTAAGATTGCAGACATACAGCATAAGAACAGAATACTAAGAGCCATTAGAGAAAAGACACAACTCACTTACAAATGAAAGCCTATTAGAATCATAGCAGATTTCTCAGCACAAACCTTCAGGTTAAGACAAGCTTGGAGTGAAATATTTCATGCCCTAAAAGAAAAATAAACTTTCAACCCAGACTGACAAACCCAGAAAAACAGCCTTTCAAATTTAATGGAGAAACAAAATACTTCCATGACAAAGAACAACTAAAGAAATTCATATCCACCAAACAAACCTTAGAAGGAGTGCTGAAGGATATCCTAGGTAGAGATAAAAATGACCACAATTTTCAGAACAACAACAGAAAGAAATCACCAGGCTGGACAAGAAAATAAACAAGAGAGAAAAGCAGGAAACTAACAACAGTAACACAACATGGCAAAGTCAAGCCAGTACATATCAGTGATAGCCATAAATGTAAATGGGATCAATTCACATATCAAAAGAAACAGGCTGACAGAATGGATCAAGAAACAGGACCTCACAATATGCTGTATACAAGAAACACATCTGACTCAAAAATAAACTCATAGATCAAAAGTCAAAGGATGGAAAACAGTATTCCATGCAATAGCAACCCAGAAAAAACCAGGGGTAACTATTCTATTTGCAGACAATGTGAACTTCAAACCTAAAATGATTAAAATAGACAAAGAAGGTCACTACATACTCATAAGTGGAAAAATAAAAGATGAAGAACTAACAATTATAAATATATATGCACCAAACACTGGAGCACCCAACTATATAAGACAGATAGTAAAGAATATGAAAAACCAAATACACAAAAACACAATTATTACAGGGAACCTTAACAGCCCATTGTCACAAAGAAATAGAACAACTAGACAAAACAGCAGCAAAGAAATAGTATAACTGAATCATACCTGTAAGAAATTGGCCTTAGTAGATGTTTATGGAGTGTTCCACTCAACCACATCAGTATACACATTCTTCTCAGCTGCCCACTGGACATTCTCCAAAATATACCATATATTATCCCATAAAACTTTCTTAACTAATTGCAAAGGTATTGAAATTCTCCCATGCATACTCTCTGACCATAGCACACTGAAACTGGAAATTAATGGCCAAAGAAATTAGAAAATTGGCATAAATACATGGAAATTAAATAACAACATTTTGAACAACCAGTGGGCTACAGAGGAAATTAAAGGAGAAACAAAGCAATACCTACAATTCAATGAAAATGCAGACACAACATACTGTAATCTATGGCATGCAATGAAAGCAGTTTTAGAAAATATATAGCAAAAAATCGTCGTATCAAGAAAGCAGAACAAGGAGAAACAAACAATCTAATGCTTCATCTCAAGCTTCTAGAAAAAGAAGAGCAAGTTAAATCTCAAGCTCATAGAAGAGAGGAAATAGTAAAGATTAGAGCAGAAATCAGTGCAACTGAAACTAAAAAAACAATACAAAGAATTAATGAATCCAAAAGCTGGTTTTTTTTGAGAGAATAAACAAAATTGACAAACCTCTAGCTAACCTTATAAAGAAAAAGAAAGAAAAAACCCAAATTCATGCAATAGGAACCAAAAAGGGGGCAATTACTACAGATGCCATGGAAATTCAAAAGATCATGAACACCTACTTTGAAAATATCTACTCACATAGAAAAGAAAACACAGAGGACATGGATAGATTTCTAGAAATATATTAACCACCAAAGCTCAATCAAGAAGGTATAGCAATTTTGAATAACCCAATATCAGCTATTGAAATTCAAAACATAATAAAATACTTACCAACAAAGAAAAGCCCAGGTCCTGATGGATTCACACCTGAATTGTATAAGAAATTTAGAGAAGACTTGATGCCAATACTCCTTAAAATCTTCAATGAAATTGAAAAGAAAGCAATACTCCATAATTCATTCCTGGAGGCAAGTATTACTCTGATAGCAAAACCACAGAAAGACCCAACCAAAAAGGAGAACTATAGGACAATCTAACTAATGAACATAGATGCAAACATTCTCAATAAAATACTAGCAAATATATTGTACCAAATCATCAAGAAGATTATACAACATGACCAAGTGGGGTTCATTCCAGGAATGCATGGATGGTTTAACATATGCAAATCAATAAATGTAATACACCACATCAACAGAGCTGAAAACAAAAAGCACATGATAATCTCAATAGATGCAGAAAAAGCTTTTGATAAGGTCCAACACATGTTCATGATAAAAACCCTTCAGAAACTCAGAATACACAGTGTCTATCTCAATCTTATAAAGGCCATCTATGACCACAGCCAATATTATAAGAAATGGACAAAAAATGAAACCTTTCACTTTAAAATCAAGAACAAGGCAAGGATGGCCACTATCACTATTCCTATTCAATATAGTACTGGAAACACTAGCCAGGGCAATCAGACAAGAGAAAGAAATAAAAGGAATGAAGATAGGATAGCAATAAGTTAAATTATCACTATTTGCAGATAACATACTCTACATAGAAGACCAAAAAAAAAAACCCCATTAAAAAACTGCTAGAGGTAATAAACTAATTCAGCAGTGTACCTGGCTACAAAGTCAATGCTCAAATATCAATAGCATTCCTGTAAACAAACAAGAAATTCACCAAAAGAGAAATTATGGAAATATCGCCCTTCACAATAACTTCTAAAAAAATGAAATACATAGGAATCAACCTAACTAAAAACGTAAAAAACCTATATACTGAGAATATACTATGTTAAAAAAAGGAGATTGAAGAGGATATCAGAAAATGCAAAGATGTTCCATGCTCTTGGCTGGGAAGAACCAACATCATGAAAATGGCCATACTCCCAAAATTGTTCTACAGCTTTAATGTAATCCCAATCAAAATACCATTTACATACCTCACAGATCTAGAGAAAACACCCCTAAAATTCATTTGGAACCAGAAAAAACCTAGAATATCAAAGGCAATTCTGGGCAATAAAAGCAAGGCAGGAGGCATCTCAATTCCTGACTTGAAACTGTAATACAAAGTCACAGTGATAAAATCAACATGGCACTGGCAAAGAAATAGACCTGAGGATCAATGGAACAGATTAGAAGATGCAAGTATAGGTACAAAGAAATTCAGCCACCTGATATTTGACTAATTGACTAAACGTATTCCCTGGAGGAAAGATAGTCTCTTTAATAAATGGTGTTGGAAAAATTGGTTCTCCACATGCAGAAGACTGAAACTAGATCCATGCCTATCACCATGCACAAAACTAAAGTCTAAATGGAGCACAGACCTAAACATTAAAACACAAACACTAAATCAACTAGAAGATAAGGTAGGTAGAAAACTTGGAGACATAGGGGTAGGCACAGATTTCATGAACAAAACACAAACTACATGGGAAACACTTCAAAGAATCAACAACTGGGATCTCATATTATTGAAAAGTTTCTGTACTTCAAAAGAAATCACCAGCAGATTGAAAAGAAAACACACAGAATGGGAAAGAATTTTAACCAGCAACCCCTCAGACAAAGGACTTCTATCAATAATGTATAAAGAATTGAAAAGCATCAAACCACCCAAATTTAAAGACCCTCTCCAAAAATTGGCAGCTGAGATGAACTCACAGTTCTCATATGAAGATATACAGATGGAAAACAAATACATGAAGAAATGGTCACCATCACTGGTCATTCAAGAAATGCAAATTAAAACAACATTGAGATATCATCTCACACCAGAAAGAATAGCTGCCATCAAGAAGTCAAATGATAACAAATGTTGGTGAGGCAGTGGGGAAAAAAGGAACACTGCTCCACTGTTGGTGGGAGTGTAGACTGGTGCAACCACTATGGAAATCAATATGGAGAATTCTCAGAAGACTTGGAGTGGAAGCTCCATTCAACCCAGCCATTCCCCTCCTGGGTATTTTCCCAGAAGATCTTAAAAGTTCATATCACAGTGATATATGTGCACCTATGTTTATAGCAGCCCAATTTGTGATAACTACATCTTGGAAACAACCAAGATGCCCATCAACTTCAGAGTGGATGAAAATGATGTGGTAGGTGATTTATGTGCACCCATGTTTATAGCAGCACAATTTGTAATAGCCAGATCTTGGAAACAACCTAAGTGCCCATCAACTGAGGAATGGATAAAAAAGTTGTGGCATTTTCATACAATGGAGTACTACTCAGCTATAAAGAATGATCACATCGAGATATTTATAAATAAATGGACATGACTTGAGACCATTCTCTTAAGTGAATTAAACCAAACTCACAAGGGTAAATACCATATAGTCTCCCTAATATGAGATTTGATAAGAGTATATAAGACTTTATGGTAAGCATGAGGCACCATCTCATAGCTTCAAAGTCTTTCAAAGTTTTAATTCATCAGTTGGAATGGTGTTATCCTGTTTTGTTTGACTATATCATACGTGATGATATGAACAGCTGTTTTGAAGAAAACATTATGACAGCTATTGCTGATTTAATATCATCCTTCTTAGAAGTCCTACCATGCTTTTTTTGTTCTATTACCATTGGTTCTATCTACCACATTGTGTCTCATTGGAATTTTAATATGTGTGATAGTTCAAACAAATTTTTTTATCAAAAATGAGATATTATAATACCCATTGATCATTTTCTGTTTTTCAGTTCAGAAAGCCCTGGAATTCTTTCACTATATGCATGGCTTAATACTATTGTGTTATGTTTGATATTATTGTAATTGAAACTATGCTGAACTATAGCAGAGTAAGAGATATGGTGTTAGATACTGTTGATGTCCAGTTGACTTAATGTAAAGTACTGTGTAGCCTATGTTGTCCTCTTCTGATCTGCTCTGTACTGCCCCCTTTTGTTTTATTCTCTTTTAAATTAAAAAAAAAAAAGAAAATGATGTGGTATTTTTATACAATGGAATATTCATCAGCTATAAAAAAAGGTTGATCTTGAGGCCTTCATAGGGAAATGGAGTCAATTTGAGAACATCCTCATTAATGAAATAAATAAGAATCATATTTATAAATATCACATAATTTCTATAGCATAAAAAGTAATAAGAACTATAAGAATAATAAAAGCCTAAATGTGTAATTGCTACTGCAGAAAAGCAAGGAAGAGAAAGTGCTCTAAAGGATATAATTGCATATATGTTTAAGCGTGTAAGATAGATGACCATACTACTGTTTTTGTTAGATTGTTGAGCAGAACTGTTAACAGGCTCATTGTTTGTCTACTTTGTATGCTTTAATTTTGTAACTTGAACAACTATTTCCTGTGATGAGAGTATGTAATGTATCAAGTGATGATTTCTTAGTTTTTTTATTGTTATTGTTGTTGGGGTTTTTTTTGTCTGTTTGTTTGGTTTTGGCTCTTTTATTTTTTTCTGTATTGTTGCTACCATTTTTCTGTTTTGTCTGGTTGGGGTTTTTTTTCTCTTTAAATAAAAGTTAAAGAAAAAGAAGAGCATGAATTACCACATGTATGTTTAAGTGTCTAAAATAGATGACCATATTACTGTCTTGTTAGATTGTTGAACAGAACTTTTAACACTCTCACTGTTTGAATGTCTACTTTGTATGCTTTAATTTTGTAACTTGAACAACTATTTCCAAGATGACAATATGTAACTTATCAAGTAGACATTTCTTAGTGTTTTGTTGTTGTTGTTCTTTTCTTTTTTTTCCTTTTGAATTCTGTATCATTGTTACTCTTTTTTCTGTTTTGTTTGGTTGTTTTTTTTCTTTTTAAACAAAATTTTAAAAAAAGAAGAGAATGAAGTAAAGTATTACAAACCCTAAAGGAAAACAGCTTCAAACTCAAATTGATATACCTTGCAAAACTGTCCTGTAAAATGAGTTGAGAAATAAGATATTTCCATGACAAAGAACAGCTTAAAAATTTCATGACCATCAAACCAACTGTGCAAAGAATACTTGAAGTTATGCTAGATAGACATAAAAAACTATAATTCCAAGAACTCCAAAGGAAAAAATCTGTTAAGCAAGTCAGACAATTAAACAGAGGGGAAAGGTAAAGAACCAACAGCAGAAAGATAACATGACAAAAATGTGTCGATATATATCAGTTATAACCATTAATATAAATGACCTCAATTCTCCAATTAAAATAAACAGACTGGCAGAATGGATCAAGAAACAATATCCAACCATATGCTCCATACAAGGAAACCATCTAACCCAAAAGGCAATTCATAGACTTAAAGTCAAAGATGGAAAACAATACTTCATGCAACAGGAACCCAAAAATGCAGGGGTAGCTGTATTTTTTGCAGACAATGTGAACTTCGAACTAAGAATGATCAGAAGAGGTAAAGAGGATCATTACATACTAGTTATGAGAAAACTTCAAGAGCAAGAAATAACAACTCTAAATATATAGCCACAAAATATAGGAGCCCTCAGCTACATGAAAGAGATTTTAATAGAATTGAAAGAACAAATAAGCAATAACACAATTATAATGGAAAATTTTAACACCCCATTGACACAAAGAGAAAGATCAGATAGACAGAAAGTCAACAAAGAAATAACAGAATTGAATCAATCTTGTGAACAAATTGACTTAGTAGATGTTTTCAGAGTGTCCCACTCAACAACATCAAATTATACATTGTTCTCCACTTCACAAGGGACATTCTCTAAAATAGCCTAGATAATAGCCCATAGAACATGCTTAAGTAAATGCAAAACAAATTGATGCTATCACATGCATATTATTTTATCATAGTGCTGTAAAAATGGAAATTAATGACTAAAGGAACTGTAAAAATTCCCTAATCATATGGAAATTAAATAATACACTCCTGAACTTTCAGTGGGTCATAGAAGAAATTAAACAATATCCACAAGTACATGAAAATACCAGTACATTTTACTGGAACATCTGGGAAGCAGTGAAAGCAGTCCTCAGAGGAAAATTTATTCTGGTGAAGTCCCACATCAGGAAAACACAACCAACACAAATTAAAAACCTAATGCTACACCTCAAATATCTAGAAAAAGAAGAGAAAACCAAGCCCAAACCCAAAAGAAGGCAGGAAATAGTAAAGATCAGAGTGGAAACCAATGCAATGGAGACTAAGAAATCAGTAAGAAGGGTTAATGAGTCAAAAAAGTTGATTCTTTGAAAGAATAAATAAAATTGATTTGTCCCTAGCAAACTTTATTAAAAAATGAAAGAAAAACTCAAATTTAGGAAATAAGGACTGAAAAGATTGAAATCACTACAGAACCTGTGGAAATAAATACCATCATCAATACTTACTTCAAAAGCCTTTACTTTCATAGGTTTGATACCACAGAAGAAATGGACAGATTCCTAGAAACATATGAATCAGGAAAGCTGAATCAAGAAAATATAAAACTGAAGAATAACCCAATTTCAGTTAATGAAATTGAAAATGTAATTAGAACCTTACCAACAAAGAAAAGCCCAAGTCCTGATGGATTCACATATGATTTCTGCAAGAAATTCAAGGAAGACTTAATGCCAGCACATGTCAAACTCTTTAGTGAAATTGAAAGGGAACAAATCCTTCCTAATTCATTACAGGAAGCAAGTATCACCCTGAAACAAAACCACAGAAAGACCCAATCATTTAAGAGAGCTCCAGGCCAATCTCCCTAATGAACAAACATGCAAAAATAGTAAAATCCTGGATAATAGAATTCATCAAGTCATCAAGAACATCACACATCACAACGATATGGAATTCATCACAGGAATGCAGGAATGGCTCAATATATGCAAATCAATAAACATAACACACAGCATCAATAGAGTCAAAGATACAAATCATGTGATCATCTCAATAGTTGCAGAAAAAGCTTTTGATAAAGTCCAACACTCAGTCATTATAAGAACCTTACAGAAAATTTCAATAAGTGGTCTTAACCTCAATCTGATAAAAGTCATCTATGACAAACCAACATCCAGCATCATATGAAAAGGTCAAAAACTGAAATATTTCACTCCAAAGTCAGGAACAAGACAAGGCTGTCCACTAACACCACTCCTATGCAATAGAGTGCTGGAAATATTAGCCAGAGCAATTAAACAAGAGAGAGAAAAAAAGGAATAAAGAAAGGAAAGTAAGAAGTTAAACTATCATTATTTGCTGATGACATGATACTCTATACAGAAGACACTCAACAATCCATTGAAAGACTTCTAGATGTAATAATCAAATTCATATTGTAGCTGGATACAAAGTCAACACTCAGAAATTCAAAGTGTTCCTGTACATAAACAACAATTTCACTGAGAGGGAAGTAAGAGAAATAATACCCTTCATAGTAGCATCCAAAAAAATGAAATCCTTAGGAATCAATCTAACAAAGGAATTAAAAGGTCTATTCCATGAAAATTACAGTATTTTGAAAAAAGAAATCAAAGAGTGTCTCAAAAAATGGAAAGACATTTCTTGTTAATGGATAGTGAGAACAAACATTGTAAAAATGGCCATTATCCCAAAAATTGTTATACAGATTTTATGAAATTCCAATCAAAATACCACTAGGCTATCTCTCAGATCTATAGAAATCATTACTAAAACTTGTCTGGAACCAGCAAAGACATAGAATAGCAGAGGTAATTTCAAGCAACAAAGGCAAGGCAGGAGGCATCACAATCCCTGATGTGAAGTTATACTACAAAGCTACTGTAATAAAATCAGTATGGAAAAAATAGTCCTGAAGATCAATGGAATAGATTAGGAGATAAAACCACAACTAAAGACACACTCAGTCACCTTATCTTTGACAAAGGAGCCAAACATATTCACTGGAAAAATAAGCTAGCCTCTTTAACAAGTGGTGCTGAAAACCTGGCTTTCCATATGCCAAAAATTAAAACTAGACCCATCCCTATTACTGTGCACTAAACTAAGTACAAAGTGGGTAGAAATCATGAAGACATAGGGGTCTGAAAAGAATTCATGAACCAAAAATCATACTTCAAAGGAAATAATTCCCAGAATCAACAACTGGAGTCTCATTTTATTAAACAGTTTTTGCAGATCAAAAGAAATCTCCAACAGAGTAAAAAGAAAATCCGTGAATTGAGAAGAAGTCATAGTCAACTGTCACTCAGAAAAATGATTTCTCTCTAAAACATATAAAGAATTAAAAAAAGAAAATCAGGCCAGCAAAATTCAAAGACCCAATCCAAAAATGCACATGTGAGATGAATACACACTTCTCAGATAAAGAAATACAAATGGCAAATAAATACATGAAAAAAAATTCAACCTCATTTTTAATTAGAAGAATGCAAATTAAAATCACACTGAGATTACATATCATTTCTGGAATTATATCCAGGATCAAGAAACCAGCAATAACAAATGCTGGAGAAGCTGTGTGAAAAAAAAGGAACACATCTGCATTGTTTGTGGCAGCATAGATTGGTGCATCCACTGTGGAAATCAGTGTGGGAGTGCCTCAAAAGGCTGGGATTGGAGGTCCCATTTGGACCCTGCTATTCTACTTCTGGGCATATTCCCAGAAGAACTGAAAACATAATATCACAGTGATATATGTGCACCCATGTATATTGAAGCACAATTTGTAATAGCTAAATCTTGGATGGATACAAAAGATGTGGTATTTTTATACAATGGAATCCTACTCAGCTATAAATAAAGACCACATTGAGGCTTTTATAAGTAAGTTGTTGAGACTTGAAATCATATTCATAAGTGAAATAAATGAAATTTCTATGTGTAAATACTG
Source organism: Dolichotis patagonum (assembly GCA_004027295.1). NCBI lineage: Eukaryota > Metazoa > Chordata > Mammalia > Rodentia > Caviidae > Dolichotis > Dolichotis patagonum. The sequence goes on along the minus strand of PVJX010010825.1, from coordinate 3,781 downwards.
TATTGTCTCCCTAGTGTAAGAAATTGACAGAGCAAATAAGATAGAACACCTTCAATAAATATTGTGGTAGGGTATGAAACTACTCAAAGAGGAAAAATACCTCAGACAGGGGAAAACAGAAGAGAATTAAGAGACATGAAATAGTATATAAATTTGTATATGTACACTTAAGATTACTAAGATGACTGTACTATTATTTCTAATAATTCTTGGATCAAAACAGATAACATCCATAGGAATAGACTCATTTTGCATTAATATGTCTTGTAATTCAAATAAGATGCATGAAGATAAGTATGCAAAATAACAAAACTATTATGTTCCTACCACCTTGTTTTGAAAGCCTACATTGTTATTGTTTTGGGCCCTTAGATATAATTATTTATTTGTTGTTTTGTTTTATCATCTAATACAGAAAGTTTAGATGTACATGTATATGCTTATATATGCCTAGAACTTCACCCAAAGAGTTTACAAGAATTGATTTTAGTATATGTGATGGTATGAACAACTACACTAAAGATAACGAGACACCATGGTAGCTGTTTATGGTTTCCTGTCATTTTGATTCAAAAGCCAATAATGCTTTTGTTCTTGGTTTCTTTGGCTTTAATCTGTTTTCAGTTATTGGATCTTGATATGTGTGAAGATATGGACAGCTATTTTGAAGAAAACTAATTTATGGTAGCCATTATTGATTTCCTAGTGTCTGGTCTTGAAAGCCTTTAAGAATCATTCTTGTGTTTTAATTGCTTTCATATTATTTTGATGTGTATTAACATTGTGTGTGAAGGTATGGACAACTATTTTGAAAAAAACAAGAGACATTGTGTTAGCCACTGTTGATTTCCTGCTGTGTTTTTCTGAAATCCTGTGTTATTTGCGTTGTTTTACTCTGTTCTGCTTTGTGCTGTTTTGTTTTGTTTTGTTTTGTTTTACTTTGTTTTGTTTTATTCTCTTTAAAGTGAATATTAAAAAGTAATAAAAATGAAACCCAAGCAGATTGGTTTATGAATATAATCCAAGCACTTGAGAGCCTGAATCAGGAAGATCATTGTGAACTTGAGGCCAGCCTGGTCTCCAAAGATAGCTCAAGCCCAGGGTGAAGTGCAAAGGGAGACCCTGTCTCAAAAAAAAAGCAATTGGATATATCACACAGTTTGTAACAAATATTTCTTACAATTAAAACATGTAGAATAATGTTTTAAAAAAATTAATATACTTAGTAAACATGCTTTAAAATTGATACAAAATTCTTTATGAGAATGTTAATAAAATACAGTAATTTCTCAATTATTCACTTCAGAAAATGACAATATTTGGAGGTAATTTTCCAAATTTGCAAAAGTAAAAAATCAAAAAAGTTGCAGGATGTATCACCTAGTAGTGCAGTTTGGTACATGACAGTATAGTCCAGTTAAACTTAACAGATTTTTTGTTTTACTAGTATATGATTGCAGTCTTTTGCCTTATCTTGACTTCTGTTACTACTAACTATTCAATTCTTTTGAGGAAAACTGAACAGATACAGTAATTATGACCTTCATAATATTCAGTGACTTGTATCACTTCTAGGCCTTTTGTCATTGAAATCCAGAGAAACACTGTATCAAAGAAATACCCAACAAGTCGTTCATGCAATATGAATGTCTGTAATATGTATCATAGTTTGAAAATAGATTAATGTGACATGTATTCATCTCTATTCAGAAAACTGATGTAAGATTTTGAGCATTCTATGGAGAATGCCCTCCTACTAGTTTCTTAATTCTCTAAGTGTGGTTTTATTTGGAAATGACTAAGTAAATCTTCTGTATTCTCTTCATTCGAAAACTGTTCTCAAGTGATCATCCACCATGTTTCCATGAGTCTGCATTAAACCATATTGTGGACTACAATAACTCCTAGCCAAATGATATTGTTGGGGGAAAATGTACCATACTATAATATGTCCCCCAAAAACTGAAATTTGCCACAAGATTATCTCCTATTTACATATTTGTTCATACCTAACCTGATACCATAAACATTTGCATTGTTCTCTTTCAAATTTTTGTTAATATTATAAATAAAAAGTATATATTTAATTATGCAGAATATTATTCCATTCTACAAATGGAATTATGGCAGAATATTATTCCATCTCTACAAATACAAAAGGCAAATACAAACATACTTATGGCTTTAAAAGTTATGGTATGAGCAATCAATTTTTCATTATTGTGATTGTTTTGCAAATATTCAAAAGAGAAACTTCCCGTAGTGGACTTGTAACTGGTGGCTAACTTAAACATCAGCTAAACTGAATAAGTATGGCACTCAGAAGAATGTCCCACCTGAGAAATGTTGTCAGCATTGAAAGGAGACCTATAGTGGGGGAGTAGCATTGTGGATTCTCCTAAGAGTTGTTGTTTTTAGGAGCTGTTTAATCTCCAGAAAAATTTTGCTGGCTTTTTGATATTTACTTAGCTGTTTTCAACAACAGAGGAGATTTGGACATCATTGTCACTGAGGATGGCTGTCATATTTCTCAGAAGTCCTCATCCTTATTTTGAATGTTGCTTCTTGGCTCCACTGCAGAACACTCAACCTACTGGCACAGATCCTTCACCACAGTGGCAGACTTTCTGGCTTCCACTGCTAACCTTTGAGCCTTCCACAGATCTATGAAACAGACTTGCATGGCTCATTGATGTTGGCTCTAGGATTTCAGATGATCTCACATAGGTTATTATCATGGGATACCAGCCCTCTGCTGACTTTTTTAGTTCTTTTAGTGTTGTGGACAGATTTCCTGCATTTTCTTTGTATTTGACTCCTTGGACAAACATAAACAATACTATAAATTATGTGATCTGTTTGTAATTGTTCTCCTTGCAACCCATGACTAAAACAAAAATTGGTGCTGAGAGATTGGGGTCATTGTTGTTATGTTGCCTGGACACATGTATTCACAGCCCTCAAAGTTAATTTGGAAATTTTTTGAGAATCTGACCAAAAAAAACAGACCCTATATGTGGTAAACTATGCAATTTGATTCTCTCTAGAACTGTCTTTTTTTGAAGCATTTTTTTTATTTGAAAGAGAATAAAACAAAACGGAGCAGTACAGAGCAGATCAGAACAGGACAACATAGGCAACACAGTACTTTACATTAAGACAACTGGACATCAACAGTAGCTAACACCATATCTCTTACTCTGCTATAGTTGAGCATAGATTCAAGTACAAAAATATCAAACATAACACAATAGTATAAAGCCATGCATAGACTGAAAGAATTACAGGGCTTTCTGAACCAAATAACAGAAAATGATCAATGGGTACTATAATATCTCATTTTTGATAAAAAAATTTGTTAAACTATCACATATATTCAAATTCCAATAAGACACAATGTGATAGATAGAACCAATGGTAGTAGAACAAAAGAAGCATAGTAGGACTTCTAAGAAGGATGATATTAAATCAGCAATAGCTGTCATAATGTTTTGTTTTCTTCACAACAGCTGTTAAAATCATCACGCATGATATAGTCAAACAAAACAGGATAAAACCATTCCAACTGATGATTGAAAACTTTGAAAGACTTCCAAGCTATGAGATGGGGACTCATGCTTAGCATAAAGTCTTACATACTCTTATCAAATCTCATACTAGGGAGACTATATGGTATATACCCTTGTGATTTTGCTTTATTTTGCTTAAGAGAATGGTCTCAAGTCGTGTCCATTTATTTATAAATATCTCGATGTGATCATTCTTTATAGCTGAGTAATAC
>PVJX010010824.1:0-55661 GCA_004027295.1 Dolichotis patagonum | reverse complement strand
CTGATACCTGCCTGAGGTATGGGATCCCAGCACTACCTCTTGGGACCATATGTAGAAGTTCTCATGGGTTTCTTTGAGATTTGGTCAGCATAAAAGGACTCCAAGAAGAGCTTGCAATTGTGATTTTCTTCACAATAGCTCACCCTGCTTTCTTCAAGGTGTTCTTTTATCTTGTTTTTTCCTCTTTTACTTGCTCCAACCAGAGCCATTTTCTCCCCTACTCTTCACTTTTACTTTTTCAAATAAAGTTTGTCATTGCTTTTTGCTCATTTCATTCAATTCTTTGTTCCATATGAGAAGAACCTGGAATCTAACTCCAGATCGTGGAGCAGAACTGTTAACAGTCTCACTGTTTGAATGTCTACATGTTTTAACTTTGTAATTTGAACAACTATTTCCAAGAAGTCAGTATGTAATTAGTCAAGTAATAATTTCTTAGGTTTTATTGTTGTACTTTTCCTTTTTTCCTTGGAATACTGTATGGTTGCTACCCTTTATTCTGTTTTATTTTGTTTTGTTTTTCCTCTTTAAATAAAATTATTAAAAAAAAAAAAAAAAGAAAATGCCAAATATCCTTGACAGTGAAACTGGCAATAATGGAACTACTGCTTTGTCTACCTCTGCAGTAAACTTTGGAGAATAGAAAAACACATAAAATATGCAGTAAAGGAGCTTATAGCTAGGAATGTAAGATGCAAATTGAACACACAAAACAAGCACAGAGCCACGAATAACAGTGATACTTGTTCAATTGTTTTATGTGGTTCAATAGTATATATAAAACCCCTGAGAAAATATGTGCGCCCATTTGAGACATTTCTATATATAAAAAAGTTTCAAAATTAATATCACTTCTAAAAAGTATGTTTATATCTGACAATTTATTTAACTCCAAATGAATCAGTTTCATTATCACCTGAGAAACTGCTGGAAGCAAAGTGAGCCCAATAAAAAGAGTGTACTGATAAGCTTTCCTGGCCCTCTGGCACAGCTGTTGTGACTATATCATCTTCGGTCAACAAATCTCATCATACTGAACTCCAAATCACTTCCTTCTGCATTAAAACAGGAGAACAATACATATTTTGGATATTTCTGCTTCAATATCCAAAAAATGTCAGGTAGCTGACTTTTTCCCAGTATCAAACATTATAGGAATAATACATATTTTTAAGACATTTGTCTTTTCATGAATGCAGTGTTTATTTGCACAATATGGTTAGTGACCATTCCTAAAATATAATAGGCTACAAGGCACTTCTTGTTTGTTTCATGTCCTGCAACTAGGTCATTAATTGGTTGCAAAATGAAGAATTGCTTATAGTACATACACTACAATATTCAGGACAAAGAAACAGTCAAAGGAAAGTCCAACTTGATGCCTTTGCTTTTGTTTGCACAACTCTTACATGCAGTATAGCAGAACATAAAACTACAGTACTATGCTGTATAGTTCAACCAGCAAAAATCACTGTATTATATAAACAAGGTGAGTTGTATACAAAACACTGAGGCTCTATCAACAAGGTGTACAAAACCACGAAAAAAAAAAGACATCATAAGTCTGAGCAGTGGGTCAAACATCTGAACAGTGTGCCTATCGTTACACAGATAGGTCATTATATGAGGAATACCTTTACATTTGAAAATCCAGTGCAGGTGTTGCTAAAAAATAAAGTGTGGCCAGGTGTGGTGGTACATGCCTGTAATCCAGAATTCAGGAAGCTGAGGCAGGAGGATTTATGGGCTACATAGTGAGTTCAAGGCCACCCTGAACATCAATAGTGAGAACCTGTCTCTAAATGAATGAATTTTTTTTTTTAAAAAGCGTGCCTAAAATGCGATACAAGTGCAAACTACTCTTTCAAATAGGCAGCAAATAATCGTTATGATTATTTTTACTTGAAAGATCATTTGCATAAATGCCTTTTTTCTTTCCTCCTTTCCTCTTTTGGGGGGAGTGGTGGTGGTGATATCACTGCAGATTAAACTCAGAGAATGCTGAACTACATCCCAGACCTGTTTTGAGACACAGTCTCTCTGAGTTGACCATGTTGGCCTTGAACTCACAGAACCTCTCCTGATCAGCCTCCTGAGTAGCTGGATTTACAGATAATATATTGTTGCCTGGTGCAAATACATTTTTGTTTATTTTGGTTTTTTGAGATAGGGTTTTGTTATGTAGCTCAGATTGGCCTTAAACTCACTACATAGCCAGGCTGGCCTCGAACTTATAGTGATCTTCCTGTCTCAGTCTTCTAAGTACTAGGAATATAGGAGTGTGCTATCACCCCTGGCTTTTAATTATGAACAAAGCAAATTAGGGAAAAGCTCAGAGGGCCCCTACTTCCAAAGTGCAATATAAGACCCTTATTGTTGGAAATCACCTTCATGGTAAAAATCTCTCTTCTTAAAAGGAGGAATGCATTGCATATCCTTGCTTCAATTTTTTTTTTTTTTTTTTTTTTTTGTTACTGTGGATTGAACTCACAACCTCACACATACCAGGCAGACGCTTGTGCCACTGAGATAAATCCCCAGCCCTTGCTTAATTCTTAAATCAACCTCTACTCCATAATACAGCTTCAGGATCACTAAGTTCTATTTTCACAGATGTCACTGAAATCTGGGACTGAATCCCTAGAGGATTTATATGACAGGAAACTCCTGAGTTCCCTAGATTCTTATTAGACTATTCAAAAAGAGCACATCATTCTCAAATTCCAAACACTAGTCTCAAAAGTACCTAGCAGTGCTTTCTTAAAATAAGTACAGAGTCCTTAAGAGCCAATAATCTTTACAGTTCCAGCTTCAGCATTTAATAAGACTTTCACTGTTATTGGCCCAGTTATCAAAATATCTGCTCAAAAGTCTGCCTCACAGCAAAAGGACTGTCGTCCTCTACTCTCCTGTAGTTCAAGCAGCTCAAAAGACATGTTACCAATATTTTTCTCACAGATGCCCTGCAGACCTTAATTATCCTTTAAGGAATGTCATACTATCTCTTTGAATAGAAAAATATAAAGAACTATATATGCTTGTTAAATACTAACATAATTTGGAACAAAAAAGTTGAGAAGGATTTTAGTTAATTGAATAACTGTCCCCCAAGGCAGAAAGAATCTGATAACCATTCTTTATGAACACACACACAGAACTCTGTCTGTAATCTTTGAAAACTGACACTATTAGGATATTTAAATAAAAAGCACAATGACTCTGGAAGCTTTTTTGTTTTGTTTTTGTTTGCATTACTGAGGACTGAACCCAGGGCCTTCTCACTGAGCTGCAATCCCTAGCTGTTTTCTAATTTTTTGTTTTTGTTTTTGAGGCAAGGTCTCAGTAAGTCACTAAATTGCTCAGGTTGGGGTGGAGATGCAGCTTAGCAGATTACTTGCCTAGCATGTGCAAAGCCCTAGGTTCAATTTCCAGCACCACAAACAAACCAAAGCAAACCAAATCAAAACACTAACAATTGCCCAGGTTGGGCTTGAACTTGTGATCCTTTTGCCAGAACCTACCAGAGTCCACAAATTCAAGCCACCATACCTGGCTATGAGGTTTTATTTAGGAGTATGGAACAGAAGTACATAAATTTATGATACAGTTAGCATTCATATAGATGGGGGAAAGAATTTGATTGCTCCATAAGCACTGCTAAATTACCTCACCACTGAAAGAAGAAAAAAAAACTACCTCCTATCTTTTTTTCCACTTTTTGGTGTTGAGATTGAAACCTAGGGCCTTACATACACTAAGTCCTTATATTTAAACAAAAACCAGATAATATATTCAAATGTAAATCTAAATCATGCAGAAAAATTGAAAATGAAAAAATTATGTTTCTAATTTTGAAGACTTTCTAAGCATGTTACTAAGAGTCAAAATTAATACAATATCTGACTAGCTAACAGACACAAAATCTGTACAAATTAGAAAACCTCATAAAACAAAGTTTAAATAAATATGAAAAAGGCCTGTATAATAGAATACAAAAAAGCTGGGACCACAGTACACACAATAAATTTGTTGTTGTTTTGTTTGAGACAGAGTCTCAATATGCAGTTCAAGCTGGCATTAAATTAACTATGTAGCTCAGAATGGTCTCAGCTTCCTGAGTGCTGGGATTACAGACATGTACCACCACGCCTGGAATAAATGTCAACTATTAGTTCTGATACAATTTTTTAAAAATACAAAATCCTAATTTTTAAAAATAGACCTATGACAAATGAGTATTTAGATAAAAGAAGCCAAACTAACAAGCAAAAGTGAGGTGAGGTGCTGCAGACCTGTATTCCAAGCTACTCAGGAGGCCAAGACAGAAGGATGAAAGGTTTGACACTAGTTTGGGAAATTTAGCAAGAGCCTGTGTCACAGTAAAAAAATAAATGGCTAAAAAATAAATGGCCAGACTGGGCATGGTAGAGTGTGCCTTAATCCCAGCATTTAGGAGGTTGAGGCAGGAGGACTGCTTCAAGTTTGAGGCCACCTTGGGCTACATAGTGAGTTCAGTCTGAGCTACGTAGCAAGACACTGCCCCCAAAATAACAACAACAACCAAAAAAATCTGGGTGCAGTGGTTCATGACTATAACCCCACCAGTCTGGGAGGCTGAGATAGGAGGATTGAGTCCAGTCTGGGCAACTCAGCAAGAATGTGTCTCAAAGAATAAAAAAGGGCTGGAGACATACCTCAGTGTAAAGGTCCTAACGCACCATACTGGTAGGAAAAGAAATAGACAGACAGACAAATATAGGAGTCCACATCTGTAATCCCAGAATTTAGGAGGCGGAGGCTGCAGGACTGCTGCCAAGTTGACGCCAGCCCAAACAACTTGGCAAGAGCTTGCCTGGAAAAAAAAAAAAAAGAGGAAAACAAAAAAAAGGCCTGAGGATGTATCTTAGCTCAGTGGTGGAGTGCTTACTTAGCTTATGTGAGGCCCTGGGTTCAATACCCTGTACCACACACACAAAAAAAGAACACGGGCAAAAACACACACATGTATTCACAGAAGCACTGTTCACAAGAGTCAAGAAATGGAAACAACCCAGAAGTCCATCCACAGATTAATGTTCAAACAAAATGTAGAAACTGAGGTTTATTGTAGAGTCCAGTGGTAGAAAACACTTCCTTTAGTGTGGGTCACACTCTAGGTTTATCCACAGCATGACAAGTAAAAAAAAAAAAGTAGAATCACATACAACACTATTATTCTGCCTTAAAAAAAGAAAAGAAATTCTGATTATCTACAACAACATGCATGAATCTTGAAGTTATGCTAGGTGAAATAAGCCAGTCAAGGACTGATAAATACATTATTTCACTTATATGGGATATCTATCTAGTGTCAAATTCATAAAAACATAAAATAGAATGGTGGTTGCCAGGGACTGATACAGGAGCTATTCTGAAAGTTTCAATACAGAATGATGATGAAAATTATGATTATTATAAAAGCAAGTCCACAGTGAGAGGGCATTAATAGCATCTAATTCTACAGCTACACAGAGTCCATTAGGTTCTTAACATTACACTGCTGATGATATAAAACTCAAAACATGACCATTTCCATTGTGTCTAACCAAACTAAAGAGCCACTGCTGTGGAAACGCCACTTCCCCTTTATCCAATAACCTGGTTGCCCTCTGTGTGATTCTCACCAAAAGAACAGATGTAAATGTTAAGTAACATTCATACAGAAACCACATTTCAATGAGTCCTATCACACATTCTTTGACCCACTAAATGAGGCAGAAACGTTTCTGCCATTCTCCCGCTTGCAGGAAGGTCACAAAATGTGGACATAGCACGAGGTAGTAAAGAAGGATTCTAGGGTGGCCCAGCATGGTAACTGCAATCATAGTTACCAAGGCTGAAGGAAGATTTCAAGTTCCAGGCCAGCCTGGGCAAATTTGCCAGATCCTGTCATTACTAACTAAATAAGTGGTCTAATACTGAATTTTGGTTTCTAGAAAACTATGCTCTGAACTCAGGTGGTTGGGGCAAGGAGCCTCCGAAAGGAGCAGAATTTGCTACCGTGCCCAACGCGCATCGTGGCAGTCTTCAGGACTTAAAGGGCTCTGATTTGCAATGCTTCACTGCTTTTCAGCAGGGAAGAACACTCAAGGCTAAGAACATTCACCCAAGAGTAGGGAGGAGCCACTCCCTCAAAGCCATCAAGCTGCCCAGGCCAGGAGCACTGGAGAGGCCTCGCAAAACCCCTCCCAACTCCCAGCAAGCGAACCCCACAGTGGTGCGGTTGCGAAGCGCTGACTTGCTGGCTCCAAGGTCCCTTCCCTACTCTGCACCTCAAAAGGAAGGAGTCTAACCATTTCTCAGGACTCGGGACCCAGGTCACACCCTGCAGGGTGGTTCCTTACTTACTTTGCCAGCTGCTTCTCCAGCGAGGCCTGCTGTGAAGCACCGAGGGTCCCGGTAGCCTCCACGGTAGCCTCCACGCTGTAGGCTGGCGTCGGGAAAGGTGTGGGTGGGTGCTTGGACTGGGAGTTAACGGCCCTCGTGGCTGAGAATGGCGGCGGGGGATGAGGGTTGTCCCACAATCCCTCGCGAGAGCCGGAGAAGGGGCGGTGCGGGGGACGGCTGGCGAGAAGAGTCAAGAGAGTGGAACTCTTATCTCTGTAATCCCAGCACTGGTAGGGGATAGGGGTGAAGCAGGTTGGGAAATTCGAGACCAGCCTGGGTTCTCCAGTGTGTGTGAGACAAACCTGCCAATTTAGTGAGATCTTGTCTCAAGAAGAGAGAGGATGCCACATGTGGTGGCACACACCTGTAATCCCAGCACTTGGGAAGCTGAGGCAGGAAGATTGCTATGTATGGGCTACATAGTGAGTTCAAGGCCAGCCTAAACTACATAGTGAGACTGTCTCAAAGAGAGAAGACGGGGTGGGGGAGAGAGAGAGTTTAATCCTTATATGATGGTTTCCTGGATTTTTGCACACGAAGAAAAAAAAAGGTAACTGGTTATTACTTCTTTTTGGTTTCACTATGCTCACTCAAGGGGGCGCATACCTAACAGTGACTCTCAGGCTCCCAGGCAATGGGCCAACGCAGAGACAAGGAAATGTGTAGGGTTTGTGGCCGCCTGGCTCTCGGTCTATGGTCTTCATCTACCTTTTTACTCTCCAGATGTACTATTTTCTTCCAACCCACAGAAGAACACTGCACATTGTCTGTACGAACATTTTTTTCCTTAACCCTTATGAAAACATAGAGTTTTGCACCTAGCTACATTCCTAGTCCTTTTTATTTTGAGATAGAGCCTCAAACTTTTGATCCTTCTGTCTCAGTCTCCTGGACAGCGTGTGCCACCATCTCCAGCACGATGCACAAGATCCTTGATGGGCAAATCCCAGATAGCAATGTTTTTGTTTTTGTTTTTTTTTGGTACCAGGGATTGAACTCACGACCAGATAGCAAGGCAGGCGCTTATCCTCCTCCCAGATAGCATTTTAAGGAATCACAAGGCAACCAGCGCCCAAGCGTGACAACTTGATGGCTTCCACAGTAGCGAAGCCGACTGGGAGCTTGCCCCGCCCTCTCCGCCTTACGTCTGACGTCACAGCGCGCGGGCCTGAAGGGTTTGACCCGCTGGATTTTGATGCGTCTGGGTCTGCGCAGCTGCTTAAGTGCGCGCGGCTTTTGAAATGCAGCGGGACTTGGTGTGTTTTCCCCTATCTTCAGCGGTGCGGGTGAAGCTGGTATCTGCGGGTTTCCAGAGTGCTGAGGAACTCCTCGAGGCGAAACCCTCCGAACTCAGCAAAGGTAAAGACTCCCGACGGTGAGCTGAGGCATGTTTTCCCGCCTTCGGGGCTTCATTCTGTCTCCAGCTGGCTGCGGCCGCCCACAGCCGCGTTAAACACGGGAAACGAGTTTCGATCCCACTTCGAAGTTGTCTGGTCTGGTGTAGCGGTGCACGCCTGTAATCCCAGGTAATTAGGAACCTGAAGCAGGCGAAGTGAGCTCTGGGCAATGTAGTGAGACCCTGTCATCAGAAAAAAAGAGAAAAAATTTGTAAAACACTTATTTGCAAATTGCTTTCTTTGCCCCCGTGCCTGCTGAATGCTTTCAGGATAGTCTGGTTTAGAACCCTTTTATTAGATTAATATGCCAACTATATAGTTGAGCGAACCGATGTGCTTGAGAAAGGTATGTAACTTCATGAAAGTGGCATCTTGTGGTACTAGAATTGGGAAGCTGATTGTGTATTTTTCGGTGTTCCAAGAACCAAGAGAGTGGAGGATTAAATTTAAGAAAGAAAGAACTCGTGTGGGACCAGGGACACTAAAAAAGAGACCATTACCTTAGACCTGAAAAAACAGTAGCAAGACCCTGCCACCTTCTGAGGAGTAACTGGGTTTGAAGCTACCACTTCACACATCTCTGCACACATCCTCAGCCCCACTTAGAACAGGATTTCTGTAAGTGGTCTCCGCTGGCCTTGAATTTGGGATGCTTCTGCCTTAACCTCCAGAGTATTTACACTCCACTTTTCTGATGTAATTCACTGAAAAGCCCCAAACTTCATTTTCCAGACCACCAAAGATTATTTGTTGGTGGAATCGTTACATCCTGAGGTACACAAAAATGATGCTAGTTGTGGTATGGTGAGCCTGTGCTGTTCACTAAAGAAGATAGAAAGGTATTTTAGGTTTTGTTTTTTTGTTGTTGTTTTGTTGTTGTTTGTTTTGCAGTGCCGGGGTGGAACCTAGGCCTCATACATCCTTATCCAAAAATTAAAATTAATGAAGACAAACCATTACTGTGCTAGATTTAAATCTCTAAAATCAATGTTGTTATTTCTTATTTTACTTTCAGAAGTTGGGATATCTAAAGAGGAAGCCTTAGAAACTCTACAAATTGTAAGAAGAGAATGTCTCACAAGTAAACCAAGAAATGATAGTATACCTGATACTTCATGCAGAACATATACAGCCCTGGACCTTCTTGAGCAAGAGCATACCCAAGGCTTCATAGTTACCTTCTGTTCAGCACTAGATGATATTCTTGGGGGTGGCATACCCTTAATGAAAACAACAGAAATTTGTGGTGCACCAGGTGTTGGAAAAACACAATTATGGTAAAATAAGATATTCCTGTCTTGAGGGTGGGCTTAATAGCATTTTATGTAAGATCGTGCTTTGGGTTTACAGTCAGCAAAAAAGGTTTATATGGCTTTTAGTTGTATGTGTATGTGCATCTAACAAAACCAACTGCTTAACAAAAATGTTTCTTTTGCAGTGTTCTACTGTGGTCACTAGGGTAAGGTAGTCTTAACTTTATTAATTCAACCATTTGAAAGATTTATACATGATAAGAAAGGGTTCTGTTTCCAGAAGCTTAAAAAACACAGAAAATCCTTAATCTTGGTTTCTGGATACATCATTCCTTCTAATCCCAGAATCAGTTGGTTCACAGATAGCTGAAGGCATCAATCATCTGTATTGCCTTCCGTAGCATATTTGCATTTATAAGCACTTTTAGAGGTATCTCACTGATCATTACTGAGTTTGAAAAACACTGCCTTAGGTGGCTGGGAATGTAGATCAGTGAATACTTGCCTAGCATACGGAAGGTCTAAGTTCAGTTCTTGGTCACACACACAAAATAAGTAAAACACACTGTCTCAGGTAATGGTGATAATCATTTAACTTACTTCTTGACAGTATGCAATTGGCAGTAACTGTGCAGATACCAGAATGTTTTGGAGGAGTGGCAGGTGAAGCCATTTTCATTGATACAGAGGGAAGTTTTATGGTTGACAGAATGGTAGACCTTGCTACTGCCTGCATTCAACACCTTCAATGTATAGCAGGAATACACATGGACGAGGGTAAGTTAACAGTTATCCTACTTTTTCCACATATAACAAAGATAATTTGTGTCTGTACCCATGTTATATCTCAAGTTACATGTGCTCATGTTATATATAGCAAGAGTCTATTAATAAAACTCATTCACTTAACAGTGCATTAGTTACACTTCTGTTACAAAAGGAGAAATGTCACAGCCTGAACTGGGCTGTTCTGTAGTCTTCATTTCCTACTGCAATACCTTTGGGGCAAAACCTTTGTCTATACTTCAGCGTGTGACTTCAAATCACCATATTCCAAGTTGATAATGTGTACGTGTGTAATAAGTCAATGTTGATAAATGCGTTCAGTGTATATTGACTTCTATACTGTGTTTTCCAAAAAAGAAAAATGGCTTTCAAAACCACACCTAGAAGTGTTTAGAATTTCAAGATGATGGACATTTTGAGGCTTTGAATAGTGTGTAATTTACTTCATAGCTTCATTGATTTAGGTTTGGAAAATTTGTTTTTGGTGCTTGATATGTAGAAATAATTATAAAACATTGAAAAGATTTTTTTTCCTCCATACTAGAGATCGAGTTCTACCACTGAGCTGTATCAGTCCTATTTTCATTTTTTAAATTTTGAAACCAGGCCTTGTGAAATTGTTAAGTTGCTGAGGATGTCTTGAATTTAGTGATCTCTGCTGGGGTTAGAGATGGCCTGGCTGAAACATATTTTTAAAAAGACAAATTACAGGACAGGGGATTTACTTTTAGCTCCGTGAAGTAAGTGCCTTGCCTGGCAAGCATGCGGTCATGAGCTCCATCCCCGATGCCAAAAAAAAAGGGTCATGAGTTCCATCCCCGGTGCCAAAAAAAAAAAAAAGACAATTTATGTTCAAGTTCTTGTCCTTGCAATATCTATCAAAATAAATGGGTTATATTTTGAGTATTTGCTTTGTTATGTTTTCTTTTATTTTTTTGTACTACTGGGAGCAAACCCAGGGTCTTTGTGCTGAGCTGCATTCCTGACCCTACTTACTTATTTTTACTTTAAAACAATATCTTCCTAAGTTGTCTGGGCTGGGTTCTAAACCACTCAGATGATAGAGTGGTAGGATTACTAATGTGTACCACTATATCTGATACCTGTACATTTTACAGTAATTAATTGGTTTCTCTCTGAAATGTGTGCAAAACCAAATTCATTATTTCTTGAGCTAACTAAGCATTTTATGTCATTGTTTCTACTTAAATACTATATACCATTCAAGGGAACAATGCTTCATTTGAGTGTTTTTCCTTTTAACTCTTTAATTTCTAGTATTATTAAAATTATAAGAAAAACTTCTTTATGTTTCTTCTCCTAGACTCCTTTAACTAAAGATATGAAAAGTTAGTAATTAAGGTAGTAGTTAGGTTAGACATGGTGGTACATGCCTGTAATCTAAGCCTATAGGAACTGGGTAGTTTAGCAAGGCCCTATCTGGAAAAAAAAAAAAAAAAAACAAAGAGCAAATTGGTCTCTTATGTGAATTAACAATTTGTAGATAGCCTAGTATGTAAGGAGACAATGGAAAAGGTGAAAAAAGAGGTCAAAAATTATGAAATGATAGTTTATAGTAACCATACTATAATTTTGTCATCTTTGAAATAAAGTTTGTTATACGAAATACAGCCTTGTGTTGTTAAAAGAGTATCTTTTTTTTATACTTCTGCCTATCAAAACCAGTAAAACTAGCCAGATATAGTGGCACATGCCTGTAATTCCAGCACTTGCCATGAGTTTGTGGCCAACCTGGGCTACATAGTAAGTTGAAGGCCAGCCTGAGCCACATAGCAAGACCCTGTCTTAAAAAACCAAACCAAACCAAACCAAACCAAACCAAACCAAGTAAAAAAACAAGTAAGACTAAGATTACTTTAGGTTGCTTTCTTGTTTGTTTCAGAACACCAAAAAGCTTTGGAAGATTTCACTCTTGAAAATATTCTTTCCCATATTTATTATTTTCGTTGTCATGATTACACAGAACTACTGGCACAAGTTTATCTCCTTCCTGATTTCCTTTCAGATCACTCAAAGGTATGGTCCAAACTACTGAAATATAACTAACCAAGTATTTTTAGAGGTAGTTGATAAGCATAAAAAGAAGATATACAGCATAAAATTAAAATCAAAATCAATCTCCTTTGCTGTCCTACAATTTATATTTATTTTGCACATGTTTGCACATTATTCAAACTTCAATTTCAAAGATATTTCTAAATTATCCAGGTATATGTGTATATATATAGTGGGTGAAGTTTTGAAATTTAAATAATATCCAGTAAAACCTTGGTTTGTATGCATAATTTATTGAGGAAACATGCTTATAATCCAAAACAAATTTCTCTATAAGAAATAATGGAGCTGGGTATAGTGGCACATACCTGTAGTTCTATAACTCAGGAGGCTGAGGCAGAAAGATTGCCATGAGTTTGAGGCCAGCCTGGGCTACATAGTGAACTCAAGGCCAGCCTGAACTACACAGAGACCTTTGCCTCAAAAATCAAAAAATAACAAAAAAAACCCCTCAAAAATATTCACATAAAAATAATTACAATACTGTTATACATTACAAAATAATAAAGAAAATACAGAATATAAAGAAAAATAAGCAAATTAACTTGCCCTTGCCTTTGAACACCTTTGTGACTGGTGTGAGAGAGAGAGGATTATTGAGTAGGATGACTTTCACTATCACTAATGGAATCACTGCTATCTTTTGGTTCAATAGAATCTTTTTTTTTTTTTTAAGTTGGTACCAGGTATCAAACTCACAACCACATGCTTGCATGGCAAGCGCTTATGCTGCTGAGTTAAATCCTCAGCCAGTTCAATAGAATCTGCAACTTTAAGAAGGCCTTTATTTCTCGGGCATGGATAGGCTACAGTACAGTGCAAGATCCCCCTTGGGCAAAGAATACCCAAGCTTTTATTCAGTTTGACAAGGGATGGCGTTTGGAGGGGCCAGCAGAATGATATTTTGATAGCTGATTAGGGGAATGTTGGCACATGAAAAGCATGGAGTTCAATTTTCAGGTTTGGAAGAAGAACATGGAAGTAAGTGTTGAAGGGAGGCACTGGTCAGCACCATGTTGGGCAGGCACCATGCTGAGCCTGGCAGCGCATCACATGGAAGGAACCCATCAATTGTAATATTTGAAAAAAATTTGTTTTTCAGGTTTTTTGAGATAGAATCTCAATATGGTATGCAGGCTAGTCTTGAACTTGTGGGCTTAAGTAGTCCTTTTTGCTTCAGTTTTCCATATAAAGCTTATGCTTTGTTGATAAATTGTCAAGCCAGAGTACATTTTAGCTTTTATTTTATTTTATTTTATTTTATTTTATTTTATTTTATTTTATTTCATTTCACTTCACTTCACTTCACTTCACTTCACTTCACTTCACTTCACTTTACTTTACTTTACTTTATTTTGGAGCCAAGTATGGTAGTGCACTCCTGTAATCCTGGCACTTTGGAGGCTAAGGCAGGAGGATTATTGCAAGTTCAAGACCAGCCTGGGCTACAAAGTGAGCTCAACACCAACCTGAAATGCATAGCAAGACCCTGTTTCAAAAAAGACCCCCCAAAATTATTTTTATTTATTTTATTGAGATAGGGTCTCAGTATGTTGTGTGGGCTAGTCTTGAACTCACAGTACTCCTGCTTTGCTTCTCCAGTAGCTGGGATTATAGGTGTCTCCACATTTTAATATTTAATGAGTACTACATAAACCATTTGATAAGTTGACTCATAACTCTCCAACAGAAAGCCTTTCTTTTTAGAGTTGGAAATAAAGCCTTGGGTTTTAAGATTTGTTTCTGTAATGGAATATGCTTTTTGGATGCCATTTTGATTCTTTTATTTTTTAATACCAAATCTATTATTATCTCTTCCATATTTAGGTTCGATTAGTGATAGTAGATGGCGTTGCTTTCCCTTTCCGTCATGACCTTGATGACCTATCCCTTCGTACTCGATTACTAAATGGCCTAGCACAGCAAATGATCAGCCTTGCAAATCATCACAGATTAGCTGTAAGTATTGATAAGAGAACTTTATAATAAAGTCAAGAATATATAAAACTAATTTCTATGTTTAGAAGTTGCAAAATACATTTTGTCTCACTAAAAAGAAATAATGCACACTTTTGAAGTTAGTTTTGTTTTGGATTGGTTTCTCCAAAGAATTAATTCCAGTCAGAAGTATATCATTTTTCCTTCAAATTAACAAGCATCATACATGTCATTTTTAAAAGTAGGCTTTGAAAAAGAAGCGTCAGATTTGGAAATTGCAGTACTTTTTTTGTCTAAATATATTGGATGTTTTTCAGGTCCTCGTTTTTCCTTTACTGAATTTTTGATCACTACATGGTACATACAGACTCAGAAAAATGATGTAAACAACCTAGATATTCTGAGATATAGCCAACTTTTTTAGATTTGAAATGTGAAGAGAGAAATAAATAGAAGTACAGAAGTGAAGAGATAAAAATGAAGTAGGCCAATCTAGGAGACACACGCCTGTAACCTCAGCATTTGAGAGGCTGAGGCAAGAGAATTGCCTTGAGTTCAAGGCCACTCTGTACTACATGTGAAACCTTGTCTCCAAACAAATTTAAAAAAAATATATATATATATATGTCCCACTCTGTAAAATTTAAAACACACATATTTTAAGTTTTTAGATTTTTCTATGTTCTGAAAAGCATAGTATTCTGTTTAAAAAATTTTCTTGCCATTAATTATAATTTAACACTAATACCATGATCAATGAAGATCCCCCAGTAGAGGGCACTCAAGAGTAATGGGCTGTATAGTTTCTTAGTTTCGTTTTGGTTTTGGATTTTTTTGTTGTCATCACAGTTTTTTGGTAACACAGTAATGGGCATTGATCCCAAGGCTACATCCTAATGCTTTTTTCAGGTTTTTGAGACAGCATCTTGCTAAATTACTCTGGCTGAGCTTGGAGTGAGTTTGAGGCTGGGCTGAACTCCATAGCAAGACCCTGTCTCAAAAAGAAAAAAAAAAAAAAGAAAGAAAGGAAAGGAGAGAAGAACTTCTGAAACCATCAAAACATGAACAGTGTTTTGAGGATTTGGTACAATTGGACACATTTCTTAGATTATAAATTACTTATTTGATTTTCTTTTCAGTTAGTGTTTTCAGAAGCATGTATATCTTTTGATAATAAATATATTTTACAAATTTAAGTTAAGCATTCTTCTTGTAGAAAAACAGTTCTAAAGGAAAACTATATAGAAAGTGAATACCTGTTAGGAATGTTTGATGTATATATTTCTATAGACTGCATACTATGCATATACAGAAGTACTTTTCAAGAAATGAGATAATGTTATTCATGTTGTTTTTGCAAAACAATTTTTTTTCTTAATATATTGTGAACACCTTCCCATGTATACCACTTGTATGTCTGTCTTACCATAATAGCTTTTGTGGTACTGGGAATTGAACCCAGGGCCTTTGCACTGAGTTATGTCCCAGTCCTTTAAATTATTTTGAGACAACTTTTCACTATGTTGCTCAGGCTAGGAGGGAACGTGCCATTCCTTGCCTTAGCTTCCCAAAGTGTTGAGATTACAGGTTTGAGTCATCATGCAAATCAATTGAAGTATTTTTAAAATACTGCAGTTCATAAGTCTAATTTTGGGATATTGAACAACCGATTAGCTAATACTTTTACTTACATGTTCTCCAAGATGTACTCTTCACTAGCACTGTCTAACTGAACTTCACAGAGAAGTATGCAACGTAGTACAGTAACTGAATGGCTTTTATTGCCACTGTCATTTAAAAACATTTTTAGTAGTACATATTTGTGATACATAATGAACACATTCACATATACACATAACACATCTTAATCCTTTTTGCTTCCCCTCCCCTTCCACTCTGCATGGCACCTGAACACTTGAAATATGGCTGATGCTACTAAGTAAATCTCTAGTTTTAACTTTAAAAAAAACACATCTGGCTAATTAATGTCTATGGAACTAGACAGAACACTCCTACACAAAAAGTGTCAGTATAAGTATATATTCTAGTTGCTAGAGTTTCAGCACTTGGGAGTATGTACAGTAAGATATTACTCAGCAAGTTGGCAATGCCAGTTAGTCATACGGTTTCAGTTAATTACCAATTTAAATTCCTGCTTAGTTTGTTCTAAGATGTCTTCTGTGAGGTAATTTAAATGAGGAAGGTACTATGGCACGTAAGGAGAACTAAAGAAAACTCCTGTTATCAATTCAATGTCTGAGATCTTGATGAACCACCAACTCATTTATAGTTAAACAAAATGTTCAGGTTGTTACCAGGCAGTGGAAACAACTAAACAGTCTTTTCTTTCCTGGCTTTCCTGTGGAACTGACGATTTGTATACAACTTCTTTCTTTTATGGTTTTTTCAAACTTTTTAAAAAAATCAGTACTTTGCTTGTAACTGTCTTTCTAGAAAGAAGATCTGTATTGGGAAAATATTTAAAATAACCATTTCTGGAGAATTCTGGATAAAAAGATGTCAGATCTCTGACTTACTAAATTAACCCTAAGCACTTTTGTTTACTCTGACTTTAAAATTACTGTCAGGGCTGAGGGTTTTGTTCAGTGGTAGAGTATGTGCTTAGCATGTGAGTCTCTGGGTTTAATCCTGACACACACACACACACACACACACACACACACAAAAACTGTGTGTAAATGGGGAATCTTTTTCTATAGGTCTCTACTCTGTCTTCAAAACAAAATTGATTTAGTCTAACCTTCCTGTTTCTCATGTGTAAAACTGTGATAGTGAAGTGTTTCACTCGTGGAGTAATTGTGAAGATTAGATAAGATAATGAAAGCAAATCGTACTTAACAGTTTCTGGCATGTATTAATGGTAATATGTTTATTACTACCACGGATGCTGTTGCTTGTGTTTTGATTGTTTCTCTTGGCTCATTTATTTATTTGGTTTTATGGGACAAGGTCTCATTGTGTATTCCAGGCCAGCCTTGAACTTGTGATCCTCCTGCCTCAGCCCTACAAAACTTTTATAAAAGAGAAATTTTTCCAGTGCTCCTGGTTAAGAAGTTTTTATTTCTTAGACCTTTATGTATTGCTTGATATATTTGATTCTTTTTATAATAAAAATGTTTTTGTTTATCAAATAGTTTATGAGCAATACAATCATATTCTCAGATAATTATCTTTTATGAGCAGATTTTTTTTTCAGCACTAGAGATTGAAGCTGGGGACTTCACACTAAGCTAAATCCCCAGCTGTTTTGTTTTGTTTTGTTTTGTTTTAATTTTGAGACAAAGCCTTGCTAAGTTGCCCAAGCTGGGTTTGAATTATCCTTCTTCAGCCTCCTTGAGTGCTGGGATTACAGATATATGCTATCATGCCTGGTTTATTTTTTAAAGTTATCACAAAATATTTTCTAAGTGGAGTTTAGCAGTTATAGCCAGAATAATAAAATCACAGGATTATTTATGTGATAATTTTTGGTAGAGACTTACATTTCTAACATTTTGCTTTTGCAGGTAGTTTTAACCAACCAAATGACAACAAAGATTGATAAAAATCAGGCTTTGCTGGTTCCTGCTTTAGGTAGGTAAATTAATGAGATAAACATTTTTAGTTTAACACATTTTTCCTACCTCTCCATTTGATGCTAGTTAAATATTAAAAGCTCCATGAAAATGGTATCTATTTTGTCACATTTAGTTTATATATCTTACCACCAATGTATCTTTATATATCCTGAATGGTCCTTTGCCTTTTTAAACCAACATTTATTGAATATCCACTACCTCTCAACTATTATGTCAGCAACTTGAAATAAAAACATTCAAAAAATGACTCTTGATGTCAAAACCTCAAATTTGGATTGGGTACATAGCTTAGTAGATGAGTATTTGAGTAATGTGTGTGTAGTCCTGGATTCTTTGCCTAGCATTGTAAAAAAAAACCCCAAAAACAAAACAAAGAAACAATGTCACTGTCTTAGGCAGAAAGATGAATCCACTTACATATGAATCATACTATAACAAATAGCTTTATGACTATCCTGATCTCAGCTGTGATTTTGTTAAAACACACTGGCTCAAGATTTATTTCCAGTAAAATCTGTAAGCTTATTCTGTTTGCTGGGCATAGTGATGTGCACATATAATTACAGCTACTTGGAAGGCTAAGATAGGAGGATCATTTGAGCCCAGGAGTTTGAGGCCAATGTAGGCAACATATTAAAAATTTAAAAGGAATATTCTGTTAAAAGTTCTTACTTCTGGCATGAGGAGCCCTGAGTTCAATTCTTGGTACTAAAAAAAAAAAAAGATTTTACTTTTAGGGCTCAGAAATATGTTAGTAGACCTGATGATGTGTGGAAGATTGACAAATACATTAACAGAAATCAGAAAGTTCTCTAAAAGCAAAAGCAGGGCCAGGGATTTAGCTCAGTGGCACAGTGCCTGCCTGGCAAACACGGGGTGGTAAGTTTGATCCCTGGTACCAAAACAAGAACGAAAGAAAGAAAGGCAGGCAAAAGCAAATAGAGGATAATTTGTACTATTTCTCTATTTAGATAAACTGTTAATCTTAGCATGATACTTGTACCAATTTTTTGAAACTAAGTACAGTATTTTATTTTATTTTATTTTATTTTATTTTATTTTTTGAGGCACTTCTAAATTGCACAGTGTAACCTTAAAATTGTGGTCTTCCTATCTTAGTCTCCCAAGTATTTGAGATTACCCTCATGTACCACTGGGTCCAGTTCCAAATATATTCTTGTTATGTTAAAGTTAGTAAAATAAGACTCTTTGGTCAGAGGCATTCTAAGAAACTTACAACCTAGTAAAATAAGGAAATATACCATTATCATGTTCTTTTCTTTTTTTCCAGGAGAGAGTTGGGGTCATGCTGCTACAATTAGACTAATTTTTCACTGGGACCAAAAACAAAGGTCTGTATAGAAACAAGCTAGTAATTCCAAATGTTAGAATAGTTATATTGAATGCTTAACAGTTTCTTAGTCCCCAAGAAAAGATTTGCAGTGACCCATGAACTAATGCTTTTGTTGCCTTGTCAATCATGTAGAACAAACATAGAGACATGTGGTTATATTGTTCATTTAGCTACATAGGGAATCCTTTGAAATAGTTAAATGATGGGGTACACACACCTGAAGCAAGTAGGTGGCTAAGGAATGCCGCCCTCTTAAGCTCTTTCAAATCATTTATTAGCCATGCACAAGGAGGTGGTACTCTATGTTCCTGGAATGGGTTGAAAGAAGAATAAAATCAGGACAAAAGGAAAACTTTTGAGGTTAGCTTTAGGACTAATTTATGTAGAAAATGGGATGGTTTTTCTTAGTTGCGTAATGTAGTTTTTGTATGAAATTGTGTGTTAGTTTTTTCTTTGTATTTTCCTATCCTGCTTTTATTACCCAGTTACTTACCTGCCTTTCATACGTGTTGTTCTTTAAAATAAAATCATGACAGCGTGAAACCTTTGTGTTTGTTTTTAAAGCTGCTGAGCAAGTGAATGAGCCAGATTTGCTTTTCTTTAAAATAGGCCATTGAATGCTGTAAAGTCTCTCAGTTTATACTTCAAAAAAAGTCAGATTCATGCCAGCCTTTCTGTTCCATGATTGACATACCCTAGAGAACATAAAATAAAAATGTCCTGATAAAGGAGGCAACTGAGGCAGTATATGGGTACAACTGGAATGAAGAGTCACCTAAACATTTTGGACCTAGTCAGGGATATTTTTATGTCTGTGTTTGTTTGTTTCACGAACTAAAAAAAAAAAAAAAAAAAAGCCAGGTACTCTTGATAAGTTAGGTTTTACTGACCTAAGCTCCTAGGAAAACATGATATTTCTCCATACATGTTTTGCAGTTAAGTCATGCAGTTTGTGTCTCCATAAGAGGATTCAGCCAAGTGTGGTGGCACATGACTGTAATCCTGTACTCTTGGAGGGTAAGACAAGAGGATTGGAAATTCAAGCCCAGACTCAGCTACATCTCCAGTCTTTTTTGTTTGTTTGTTTGTTTCTGGATTTTTTTCTTTTCTTTTCTTTTTTTTAGATAGGGCTTAGTCATGTGGTTCAGGCTGGCCTTAAACTCACTGTGCATTCCAGGCTGGCCTCAAATTTGAGACGATCCTCCTGCCTCAGCCTCCCTGGGATTACAAGTGTTCACCACCACATCTGGCTTGGTTTTTATTTTGAAACAAGATCTCATTAAATTCCATTTTAGATTCTCCTGGCTTGGCCTCCTAAATAGCTGAGATTATAGGCATGGACCATCAACCTGGTTTGTATAATTTTGTTGTGTGGGTTTGTCTGTTTAGGACTGAACCATATAGTTCAGGCCGTGAGCTCACTATATAGCCCATGCTGGCCTCAAATTTGAAATTTTCTTGCCTCAGCCTCCTGAGGACTACTAGCATGTCCTAATACATCCAGCTACATTGTGTTTTACAATTGACTTTCCCCTTTTAATTCTGTAAATAAGTCTTTGAATACAGATTGAGTACCCTTTTCCAAAATACTTGCAAACTGAAGTGCTTTGCATTTTCATAGTGAGCCGTATTGGGAGTCCGACCCAAGTCTAAACACAGAATTCATTTGTTTTATTTATACTTTATAAACATAGCCTGAAGGTAGTTTTGTACAAGTTTTTAATAATTTTTTTGCATAAAACAAAGTTTCCAGGTATGGAATTCTCTACTTGCAGCATCTTGAAATTGCAAAAAAAAAAAAAAAAAAAAAAGTTGAATTTTGGATTTTTAGATTTGAGATCCTCAATCTATTCTTGAGCCATAAACCTTATTATAAAACTTGTACACTGTGTACACTGGTACACAGTGGCACATTCCTGTAATTACCAGTACTTGGAAGCCTCAGGCGGGAGGAATGCTGTGAGTTCAAACTCATCCTGGGCTACATAATGAAACTCTATTTAAAAAAAAAAAATGCCAGGCTGCCTTTAATCTTAGCATTTGGGAGGCTAAGACAGGAGGATCTCCATGAGTTCAAAGCTAGTTTGGGCTACATAAGCAAATTTAAGGCCAGCATGTATTACATAGTTAGATCCTGTCTCAAAAACAAGCCCAAAAAAAGCAAAAACAAAAGACTTGGTTATGGGCTGAGGATTTAGCTCAGTGGTGTAAGTGCCTGCCTGGAAGGCACAAGGTCCTGAGTTTGATCCCTGCTACAAAAAACAAAACAAAACAAGTTGGTTATAGTTCTTCAACTGAACCAAGACATGTTGTTTTGTTTTGTTTTGTTTTGCAGTGCTAAAGATTGGACCTAGGGCCTTGTACATAGTAACAAAATGTTTTACTGATACCACACAAAAAAAGAAAAACCCAAAAACATAAAGTCAGGGATTTAGCTAAGTGGCATAAGTGCTTGCCTGACAAGTGCAAGGTCATGAGTTCGATCCCCAGTATTGCTTTACTAATGACCTACATTCCAGGTTCTTTTTATATTATTTTGGTAGTCTTGCTAAATTGTAGTGCCTAGCCTCCAACTTTCAGTCCTTCTGTGCTAGCCCTCCAAGCACATAACTAGGATTACAGGCCTGTGCCACCATACCGTGTTACCTGGTTTGAGCTGAGGTTTTTCTAATAGTACTAAGGGCTGCACCCAGAGCCTTCACACTGATCTGCATTTGCAGCCTCCCATAAATCCTCATAAATTGCCCATGCTGGCTAGAACTTTTAATTCTCTTGCCTCAGCTTCCCAGAATAGTGGGATTATGTATATGTATCACTATCTAATGTCCCACTCTGAGGTTTTTTTTAATATGGTTTCTATTTTCCCAGAATAGAATGTACATCCCATTATTTAAATTTTCTTAGGAATTATTCTTGAGCTAATAAGCAGTAGTAATTACTGTAGACTTAAAATACCAATAGAGCATATTTAAGTTCTATCCTTAGTACTAACAAGAAAGAAGGAAAGGAGGGAGAAAAAAAAATTATAAGAGCAATACAAGATACTTCACCTTTCATTGAACTCATTAGAAGGGAAACTTGCCTTTGTAAAATTTTAGAAGATAGTATTGCTGAGATAACCATGATGTCAGAAAATTAAGCTTACTTTTTGAGTGTTCATTCAGAATGAATTCAGCGTCTTACAGATCTTTCCCAAGAAATTAGAACACTGACATGGACAATATATACATGTAGAGGTAATATACAGTTCTTTAAATTTTTTCCTAAGCTGGGTGTGGTGGCACACACCAGTAATCCCAGCACTTAGGAGGCTGAGGCAGGAGCATCATGGTGAGTTTGAGGCTAGCCTGAATCACACAGTAAGACCCTGTCTCAAAAAACCCCAACACTTCTCCTATATCCCAGATAACATTTTAGTGAGTGCTTGCTTATGCCAAGTATTTCACTAGGAACTTTATGTACAACATTTTAGGTAGTCTTTTCAATAATTAACTAATCTATACTTTTGATTATTAAAAATGAGAAAAACCAAGCCCCAGGAATGTTAGCAAAGTAGTGAGTAATAGTTCTATTTATTGAATATTTATTGATTGTCCTTTATCATGGAAAACAGCATATTTGTATGTAGTATTTCATTTTTCAGTTCTGTGAGGTAGTATTTTCCACACTTTATATCATTCTATAGTAGAATCCATTACTTTTCTCCTATAACAGTTTCTAGAAGGTAATTATAGTATTGCATTGATTGCTAGCAAATGTGAATGTATAATTCTTATTCTCTTTTATAGAAAACTTGATTTCTTGAAACTTGATTTCTCCCAGTGTGTAGATATGCTATACGGCTTTTATTTCTGTTGTACTAGGGATTTTTGCAGTCGTAAGGGTTAAACCAAATGCCTGGAAAATGTTAGGCAAAGTGCTCTACCACTGAGCCACAACCCCAACCCCTTTTCGTAATGTTTTTCATCTTTATTTTGAGATAGTCTCACTGAGTTGCCCAGGCTGGCCTTGAATTTGAGATCCTACTGCCTCAGCCTTCCCATACCTGGGATTATAGGCCTGTGCCACCACACCCACCTTAAAATAGGTTTTCTTTTCAGTTTTGAAAACTGTCTTTAAGTTATTAAATGTGCATGAACTCTTTGTAGGATAGTAGGAATTGTGTTTTTCTTGGTGTTTGCTCAGTTGCATGTTTTGGGTTTATGGCACAGGACATTGTGCGTGCTAAGCATATGTTCTACCACTGAGCTATACCCCAGCCCCAAACTTGCATGAAATTTTATGTGCTTTTTAAAATTTAGTTTGTCTTAAAAGGATAGAAATAGAAATTCATACGGAGGGAAAATATAAAAATGAACACTTTTCATTGGAGTAGAAATGCGGAAAACCTTGGATACCCAAATTTATATTGGGACTTGAACTTAGATATACTATCATGCTCAATACTTCCCCAGTAACACTTGATTTTTAACCTTTGTTTAATGATGGAATAATATCCCAGCAGTTCTTAAATGCTCTTGTCTGTGTCCTTATATTGTGTGGGCTTTCCTCTGATTTGCATATTCATGATAACATGAGGCCAAGATTGTTCAGAATTACACTGTTCTTTGCCAAGTAGATCTGGTGGTAAGTGGAGTAATACATCAACACCCCCACACAGTGTCTTCTGTGTGTGCTCAGCATTAGAGCACAAATTGTGCTTCTGTCTTATTTCTTCCTGACCCAAACTAGGCAGTTCAGCCATATGTTAAGCTTCATTTTTGCTGGAGCTATGAGCCAAGTGATTCTTTGGTTTAATTTCTTATTTAAGAGGATCTCTGGAGATGCTTTTGTGATATATGAAAATTTGTTAATTAGAAATATAAGAAAGATATTCAGTCTGAAAACTTAATCCACCTTTCACTTTAGCATTCTTAACAAATGTGCAAATGCTTCTTAAAAGCTTATTCTTTTTAGGTGTGTGATAGTGCATGCCTGTAATCCCAGCTTTCTTGGAGACTAAAGCAGGAGGATTACAAAATTGAGCCCACCCTGAGCAACTTACTGAATTTGTGAAAACACATCTCAAAATAAAACGAAGGGCTAGTTATGTAGTTCAGTGTGTTAGCCCTAGGTTGAACCCCCAGTACCAAAATAGATAAATAAATATCTAATAATTTTAGTAACTTCCTCAGAAAAGTTAGATGCAGTGGATGCCTTTTTGGACATTCTTGTGATATGAGATAATTCAGATACAAGTTTTTCAGAACTAGTTAATTTTTGTTTTATTGAATCAAAAATGATTTTATGCTGGTACATACTTGTAATTCTAGCACTTGGGAGATTAAGGCAATAAGACCACTGTGAATTTGAAGCCAGCCTAGGCTACGTAGTAAGTTCAAGGGTTGCCTGCACTATGTACTGAGACCCTGACTCAAAAAACAAAACAACAAAAAAGTGATTTTTCTAAGCCCAGGATATATCCCTCAGTGATAGTCTGCTTGCTTAGTAGCATGCACAGGGCCCCTGCAATCAGTTTCAGACACGGCAAAAAGAAGTTATTTTTCTAAAAGGCACATTAAAATAACTTTGCCTGTGGTTTTCTTTTTCGTATTTTTGCATTAAAGATAAAACAGTACAGTGGTATGAGCCTGTAACCTCAGCTATTAGGCACTGCTATAAAGCTGAAAGATCTAGGCTATTCTTGTAACATAGCAAGAATTCTTTAAAAAATAATAATAAAGTGCTGAGGGTGTAGCTCAGTTGTAGAGTGCTTACCTAGCATGCATAGGGTCATGAGTTCAATCCCCAGTGCCAAAAAAAATAAAAAATAAAAAGAGTTTCAATCCTGAAGCATGTTAAAAATGTTACGCTTTTTTTTTTGCTTTTTTTTTTTAATCAGGGTCTTGCTATGTAGTTTTGACTGGCCTTGACTTCTCTATGTAGCCCAGGCTAGCCTCAAACTCACAACCATTCTCCTGCCTGAGCCTTCCAAGAACACAAATATTCTTATATTACTTAGCAGTTATTTTATTATTTAGTAGTTGAGTTTTTTAATTCACTTACTCATTCGTTCATTTATTGATACTTTTTTGTTTTCTTTTGTTTTTTTGGTGCTGGGGATTAAACTCACGACCTCGAGTTTGCCAAGCAGGCATTTATGCCGCTGAGCTAAACCCCCGGCCCATTTATTGATAACTTTTGAGATTGAATTCAGCCTTTACACTGAGGCATATCTGCAGTGTATTTTTGTTTGTTCGATTTGGTTTTCTAAGACAGAGTCTTTCTGTATAGTTCAGGATGGCCTCAAAATAGTAATGATCCTCTTGTCTCAGCCTCTGGAGTGCTGGGATTACGGGCCTGCACCACTGCAGCCTATTTTTTGTTTTGAGATAAGGTGTCGCTGAGCGAGCTTCCCAGGCTGAGCTACAGTTTAGGATCCTCCAGGCTTCCAGAGTGCCGGGATTACAGCCAAAAGCCACCATGCCTGGGAATGGATACTGCTGTTTTCATCCTGAAAGTACAAATTTAGAATTGTTTTTCTCTAAGTTAGAATCTGCATTTAGTTCTATCATTTTTTAAAAGTTACAGTAAGATAGACATACCATAAAATTTACCATTTTAACAGTGTTTTAAGTGTACAGTATAATGGCATTAAGTACATTCATATTGCTGGGTACAGTATGATAATTTTCACCCCACTGCCTGCTGCCTGTAATCTCAGCTACTCAATGTCGCTGAGGCAGGAGGATCAAAAGTTCAAGGCCACCCTGGGGAACTTAATAAGATCTTTTCTAAAATAAAATAAAAAATGAAAAAGGTTGGGATATAGCTCAGTGGTAGAGCACTTGCCTATTAGTTGAAAAGCCTTGGGTTCAATCTCCAGTATTGTAAAAAAGAAAAACAAGGTATATTGATATTGTTGTTTAACCTTCACTACCATCTATTTCCAGAACTTTGTCATCTTCTCTTACTAAGACATTAAATAATAACTTCTCCTCACCATTCTATCTGGCAACCACCATTCTACCTCTGTGTTTCTATGAATTTGACTCCTGACATAATTGGACTATTTGTGCTAGTGCAATGGGTTTATTTCATATAGAATAAGTCTTCAGGATTCTTTTATGTTGTAGCATATTTTACAATTTCCTCCTTCTTTAACACTGAATAATATTCTGTCATAGTCATCATATATACAGTGCACACACACACTCACACCCCACATTTTTTTATTCCTCGATCAGTGGACACTAGGTTGTTCTTGTTTTTTGACTATTCTGAATGTATTATATCTGTTTTAAAGTAATTTTTTTTTACTGGGGATTAAACTCACAACCTCTCGCTTGCCAGACAGGTGCTTACACCACTGAGCTAAATCCCTTGCCCAAAGATTGCTTTTTTGTCAACAGCCTTTGAATATACTTTATAAGAATTTAGCATTTTATTTAACTACTTCAGTTTTTGGTTTTATGTTATTTATATTACATAGTACATAGTAAAATTCTACCTGAACAGACCTTGTCCTATTGTGACAGTGGTTTCTATTCATAAAACCATTTTAAGACAATATTCCTTCCTTCTTTATTTTACTTACTTTTGTTTGGGCTTTTTGAGACAGGCTCCTGCTACTGTAGTTCAGGCTGGCCTTGAACTGACTGTGTAGCCCAGTGATTCTTCTGCCTCAGCCTCCCAAGTCCTGGGATTACAGGCATACACACTCCCACCTTTCTTTCTGTATTTGTACGAGAATGTGTCCTTTATTTATATTCCAAGATATTATCTTAATATTTCTCTAATAACATAAAATATGTAAATGCTGCAGAAAGATTGAGAAATATATATGAACAACTTTTACCTTGTACTAACAACTTAACTTTTCAATTATAGTGTTTGGGTTTTTTTTTTTTTTTTGTACTGGGAATCAAACTTAGGACCTTGCTCTTGTCAAGCAGGCACTTAGACAACTGAACTATCTCTCTGACCCTTAGTCATTGGTAATTTTTTTTATTTATTTATTTTATTTTTACTATTATTATTATTATTATTGGTACTGAGGATGCAGCTCATGACTCATGCTTGCCAGGCAGGTGCTTGTGCCACTGAGCTAAATCCTGGGCCATCATTGGTAATTTTTCCACACATGTTTATGTATACTTACAGATATGACAGCATACAGTATAATTTTGTTTTGTTTTTTTGAGATAGAGTCCCTTATATAGCTCAGGCTGGCCTTGAGTGCAGTATGTACGCCAGGCTGACTTCAAGTTTGAGGTCTTCCTGCCCCAGCTTCCTCAGTGCTGGGATTGTAGGTGTGTGCTACCATGTCTGGCCAGTATAATTTTTATTACATTTATTATGAATTGTTTCCTATTTCATTAAGTATTTCCTTCTTTTTTTAGCAGAAGTAATATCTCACTGCTTAGAAAATACTTTTTTTTTTCTAGTTTTTTTAGTCAGGGTCCTGCTATTTAGTTCAGTGTCACAGGCTGTCCTCTAACTTGCAGTGATCTTTTTTTCTCAGCCTTCTGAGTGCTAGGATGACAACCATGCATCACCATGCTTAGCAAAAATACTTTTTTAAAGCTGCACACATCTGTGGTTCCAGAACTCTGGGAGGCTGAGACAGAAGGATTGCAAGTTCATGCCCAGCCAGCTTCAACTTAGCAAGAGTCTATCTAAAAAAATTTATTTCAATCAATCATTGTGTGTTTTTGTTTATTTGCTTTACTTTTATCTCTATCCAGTGATCTCGGTGGAAGATCTCCACATGATAATCAATGTATTTTTTATTGCTTTAGAATTTCACTATATATATATATATATATATATATATATATATATATATACTCTTACTATTTGTAAGAATTATTAAGTGCATAAATAATAGATACTGTTTAAGGGAAAGGGTTTTGTTTTGGTTTGTTTTTTTTTTGAGACAAGGTCTTGCTGTGTAGTCTAGGCTGGACCTGAACTCACTGTTGTACCCCAGGGTAGCCTCAAACTTGTGGCAATCCTTCTGCCACTGTAAACCTGAGTGCTGGGATTACAGACATGTGCTACCATACTTGGTTGAGGTTTTTTTTTTTTTTTTTTTTTTAAAGAAACTGAGTCTCACTGTGTTGCCTAGCCCTTGAACTCCTAGACACCAGAGAGCTTCCTACTTTAGCCTCCCCAGTAGCTGGGATACAAGAATGCCCAATGAGGAAAGTGTTTGTTTTAGCTTTTGTTATGTCTTTCTCTTCAGTGTTTTTAAGAACAAAAGAATAGAAGTATAGCAAAAAACTATAAATTTAAATTATGCAGTCATCTAAAGTTATACTTTTGTGTATATTTATTCTTTTTCTCTAAGCAGGTTAGCAACATTGTACAAATCACCAAGCCAGAGAGAGTGCACAGTACTGTTTGAGATCACAGTGAGTATTATTTCTTTGAGGTGAAATTTTGATATTGGTAGGTGGTAATGATTTGAAGAAATTATTTACAAGTTTCTATTCATTTCTATAGGCCAAAAACATATTTGAGGACAACTTTTCATGTTAGAGTATCCCCAAAGTAGTAATGTGTACAGGATACTGTAGTCACAATTAGACTAAAATGTATTCTTTTTTAAAAATGTTTTTTCTTTTTTTAATATATGTTTGTAGTACATAATGATTACATTCATTGTGGGGAGTGAGTACATGTACTATATATAACACATCTCAATTCTTTTATTTCCCCTTCCTTTTCAACCTCCTTTAAATTTTTTTTGTCAGCATCAGATTAATTATTTTATAGGTCAGTTATCAAGTTAATTATCATAAACAGATTAACAGCCTGATTATGAGTACGAAAAACCATCAAAACATGTAAGACAATTATACTAAATTAAGGTACATAGGGGCCAGGGATTTAGCTCAGTGGTTCAAGTGCTTATCTGTTAAGTGCAAGGTTGTGAGTTTGATCCCCGGTACAAATAAATAAATAAAATTAAGGCACACTTTTTGAAACTTATTCTTTTTTCTGACCAAAACCATTTTCTTAGTTTATTAATACATGTATGCAGCACATAATAGTCACAGTCCTTGTGCGGAGGTGGTACGTGTACAGGACACATCTTAATTCCTCTTTTCATCCCGTCCCTTTTTTCCCCTTCCCGTCCACCCATCCTTTGATCTCTTTCTTTGTTTTTTTTTGTACATGTTTATAAGACATGATGTTTATAATTCTTGTGCGGAGTTGGTACTCGCATAAAATACATCCCAGTTTTTTAAACTTTTGTCCTCTGTCTTCCACCTGCATCTCTTGATCCCCTTCCCCCTTGAGAATAATTTGTCTTGCCTTATTTCCTACTATCTTTTATTTTGTTCTTTATCTTTACTTTAGGTTTCTTATGTAAGAGAAACCATGTGATATTTAAGCTGATTTATTTCATTTAACATTATGGTCTCAAGGTGCTGCAATATATGCTTAAATAGAGGAAAAAGCTGGGAGTAATGGTGTATACCTATAATCCCAACACTCAAGAGGTTGAGGCAGGAAGAGCCTGCAAGTTCAAGGCCAGCCTGGGGTATGTAGTGAGTTCAAGGTCCACCTGAACTGAACTATAGCTAGTCTTTTCCCACACCTCTAAAAGAAAGCAAATATTCAGGGGTAGTATGTTCCATAGTACAGGTAAAATTTCAGGCTATAAGGACCTTTTTTTTTTTTTTTTTTGGTGGCACTGATAATTAAACCCAGGGCATTGGCACTGAGCTACATTCCTAGTTCTTTTTTTTATTTTTAATTTTGAGATAAGCTCTCAATAATTTTCCCAGATTGCCTTTGTTTGTCTTTTGTTGTTTTGGCCTTTTTTTTCTTTTGTTTTTTAATTTTATTTAAAGAGAAAAAAACAAAAAAGAAAACAACCAAACAAAACAGAAAAAGGGTAGCAACAATACGGAATTCCAAAGGCAAAAAAATGAAAGAACCACATAACAACAACAAAACAAAAACAAAAACACTAAGAAATCGCCACTTGATAGGTTACATACTGTCATCATTGGAAATAGTTGTTCAAGTTACAAAATTAAAGCACACAAAGTAGACATTCAAACAGTGAGACTATTAACAGTTCTGCTCAACAATCCAACAAAAACAGTAATGTGATCATCTATCTTACACACTTAAACATACATTCAGTTATATCCTTTAGAGCATTTTCTTTTCCCCTCTTCTATATATATATATATATATTTCTATATATATATATATTTTTTTTTAATTTTATTTTAAAGGGGGCAAAATTAAACACAACAAAACAGAACAGAACGGGACTTAAGAAAGCATAAATTTCAAAGCTATACAACCAGGGATCTTCACTATCTGTCATATTGTCTCTTGTTTTCTTCCAAATGGTTGTCCATATCTTTGCATATGGGGAGCTCATACTAAATACCATAGCCAATTTTTTCACCAGATGTGTAGTTCACTGGCTCCCACTTGCTAAGGGGAGCGGGACATGGGACAGGACGACATGAGATGTCTGATTCTCAGCCTGCCCACCGGCAGGATTACAGCGGCCTCCCAGAAAGGGGAGGAGTTCCTTGTTCTCCCGGCACCCTGAGTCAACTGCACGGTAAAGGTCCTAAGGCACCAGGGTCTCTTTCCTTCAGGCCGCCGAAAGTCTGCCACACTCCCAGCCGCCCCCCAGAGAGGGGTGGAGCTCCTCCTCGTTCTCCCAGCACCCTGAGTCAACCACACGGTGTAGGTCCTGAGGCGCCAGGGTCTCTCCCTTGCAGGCCCCACAAAGTCTGCCATACTCACCTGCTATTTCTTTCTGATGAATTGACCATTACATTTCCAAAGTTCTGAAATGGCCATCTCACTTTTATAAGGATGAAAAGCAAAAATAGGAGATTCTGCAACTAGCTACTTAAGGTTTTGTACTGACCAGGTGCAGTTGATGTAATTTATTGATAAAATTTTATTAGGGTATTTTGATTGTGAAAACAAATTTTTAATGAGCTACCATAAAGTTTGTTAGAATTATTATTATTGTTATCATTATTATTTTGGCCATGCAGTTCAGGATGGCCTTGGGCTCACTTTGTAGCCCAGGCTGGTCTCGAATTTGCACTGATCATCCTGCCTTAGCCTCCTGAGTGCTGGGATTACAGCTGTGCGTCACCACACCCAGCTTGTTAGAATTATTAAGCAAATTTTTGTTTATTTTTTTATGTATTTGGAAAGGGAATGTTGCTGAGCCTCACTCCTGAGCTATATTTCCAGTTCTAGAAGGTATTTTATAATGTAGTGTTAATTTTCTGTGTATATATATATTAGTATAAATAAAGATATACTTGTGAGAGCCAGGTGTGCTGTAATCCCAGCACTCTGGAAGGCTGAGGCAGGAGGATTAAAAGTTTGAGCCAGCTCTGGGCAATTTAGCAAGACCCTCTCAAAATTAAAAATTAAAATAGAGCTGGGGTTGTAGCTGAATGCAGAGGTCCTAGGTTCAGCCCCCAGTGCTGAAAAAGAAATAAAAGTGTATATAAAATACTTCTATACAACTGTAACTTGGACTGTACAGATGATTTAGTTGCTTCATTTTGTTTGATAAACTATCTTAAGCATAAAGTAGCTTTCATATTCATTACCCAAAAATATTTGGAAGAGCCAGGTATGGTGGCACATGCCTAAAATCTCAAC
This sequence comes from Dolichotis patagonum, assembly GCA_004027295.1. Classification (NCBI taxonomy): domain Eukaryota; kingdom Metazoa; phylum Chordata; class Mammalia; order Rodentia; family Caviidae; genus Dolichotis; species Dolichotis patagonum. The sequence goes on along the minus strand of PVJX010010824.1, from coordinate 24,181 downwards.
TGTCTGGGAGACTAAAGCAGGAAGATTGAAAGTTCCAACCCAACAGGGCAACTTAGTCACCTAGCAAGATTTTGTCTCAAAATAATGAAACAAGGGAAAAAGGAAGACCAATGTTTATTTGAAATGTTCTTAATGCATATTTGTATTTTTCTTCATCTTGCAGCCTCAAGGATTTAGAGATGCTGTTGCTACTGCGTGTTCATTGCAAACGGAAGGTTCATTGAATTCCCGGAAACGGTCACGAGAGCCAGATGAAGAACAATAATCCCAAAAGTAATCTCAAAGTATAGAAATATATTGACATTGTAAACTTCACAGTGTGCCACCACAGCTATAGTGCTTTATTATTTATGAGATACTGTTACATCATGTTATTTGGTCCTCCTAGCAACTCTGTAAGATAGAGGTGATAGGCTAGCCTAACTGTTTTTCTTCCATCTATCTATCTATCTATCTATCTATCTATCATTACTGTGAAATACAAAAACAAGCCGGGCATGGTGGCGAATGCCTGTAATCCCAGCACTCAGGAGGCTGAGGCAGGAGGATCATTGCAAATTTGACACCAGCCTAGGCTACAAAGTGAGCTCAAGGCCATCCTGAACTGCATAGCAAGACCCTGTCTTAAAAAGACAAAAATAAAATAAAAACATATTACAGGGTGAACAAATCAGGATTACATAAAGTTAATAGAAAAAATAAAGAATATGATTTTCTGAAAAAGGTTTTCTAAAGCAGTTTTCTAAAATTATATTTTGCTGTATTTTCATTTTCAGTCACATTTAAGAGAGGTGATAGATATATTGTATATTCCAAATGTGGCAAGGTAATCTCATGTGGTCAGTTTGAGTTTACTATTCAGACTGGAAAAGTCCTTTGCCAGTTAGCCTAGATAATCCTAGGAATAGATTTTTTTAATTCTCTCTTTTTCTTTTTTGCTGATTTGTTTTTTGATTTTTTGAGTCAGAGTCTCGCTATATAGTATAAGCTGGCCCTGAACTCACTATGTAGCCTAGGCTGGTCTTGAACTTGCAGTGATCCTCCTGCCTCAGCCTCCTGAGTGCTGGGCTTACAGGTATGTGCCACCACAGCTATAGTGCTTTATTATTTATGAGATACTGTTACATCATGTTATTTGGTCCTCCTAGCAACTTTGTAAGATAGAGGTGATACGCTAGCTTGACTGTTTTTCTTCCTTCCTTCTACCTATCTATCTAATGTCTAACACACTTTTAACTATTGCTTGTTGAATAAATAAATATTTCTTTTTTATTTTTATTTCTTGTCTTTTTGAGATGGTCTTGCTATGCAGTTCAGGCTGGCCTTGAGCTCACTTTGTAACCCAAGCTAGTCTCAAACTCACAATGATCCTCCTGCCTCAGCCTCCTGAGCGCTGGGATTAGGCATGTGCTATGAATAAATATTTCATGCTTGGCTATGAATAAATATTTCAAATAAGATTTAGGGTAACTTTTGTTCTCAAGTAGTCAGATAAAAATAGTATTTCTGTTTGGTCATACACAGGATGACATTTTGGAGCACTTTTTGAAATTATACTCTTGGTTTTTATTTTTACATTTTTGTGCTCATTTTAGTGGCACATATACTAAAAAAAATTGTTACATTTTTATTGTGACAAAATAGTTGTAACAAAATTTGCCATTTAAACCATCTGTTAGTGTACAAAGTTAATGTTCATTATATTCACAAGGTTATGCAACCATTCCCACTTTTTTGTTTTGGGTATTGGGAATCAAACTCAGAACCTCAGGCTTGCTACTGAGCTAAATCCCCAACCCCTACTATTTTTTATTTTTTATTTTTTTGAGTTAGAGTCTCACTAGATTGCCAAGTTGCTCAGGCTGCCTCAGCCTCCCCAAGTGCTGGGATTATAGGCATGTGCCACCAGGCCCTAATTCATTAATTTCTAAAACTTTTCATCATCCCAACCAGAAACTACACACATTAAGCAGTAACTCTCTGTTCTCTTTCCACCCAGCCTCTAATAATTTCTTATCTACTTCTCATTTTTATGAATTCACCTTTTGTGATTCATATCAGTAGAAACATACAATATCTTGTGCCTGGATCATTTCACTTGGCATATTTTTATATGTGCTGCTGAAATGAGCACTTATTTGGCATATTTTCTAAAGTTCTTCTAAATTGTATATAATAAGTCCACTCCTTTTAATGTTGTTGTTGTTGTTGTTTTTGATACGGGAGTTGAACTCAGGGTGTTGTGTTTGTCAGGCAAGTGCTTTGCTGCTGAGCTATATCCCCTGCCCAGTCCATTCCTTTTAAAGGCTAAATAATATTCCATTTTATGTTTATACTACATTTCATTTATCCATTCATCTGTGGATAGGCATTTGGGTTATTTTAAAGTTTTATTTGTGGGTTTTCTTCTTTTTTGTACTGGGAATCAAACTCAGGACCTTGCACTTGCCAGGCAGGCACTGTGCCACTGAGTTATATTCCCAGCCCTATTTTGTTTTTTGAGATAGTCTCACTTCGTAGCCCAAGCTGGCCTCAAACTCATGATCCTCCTGCACAGTCTCCTGAATGCTAGGATTACAGCTGTGATTGACCACACCCAGCTTTTTTTCCCCTTCTTTTCTCAGTACTGGGAACAGAACCCAGGGACTTACAGGTAAATGCTACAGAGCTAAGCTACATCCCCAGCCCTTTATATTGTACTGTGAAACTAGGTCTCAGTTGCTGAAGCTGGCCTCACACTTGCAGTCCTCTTGCCTCAGCCTTCTGAGTAGCCAAGATTACAGACTTCTGCCCCCATGCCCAGCCCTAAAGTTATTTCTCTTGTTAGTAATATTGTGACTAAAATGTATACAGTTTGTGATAAAATTAGAGGTTTCGGGGGGGGGGTTGTTGTTTTTACAGTGGGAAAATTTTACTGGGGAGTAACAATGCGGATTAGGCATAGCTCCTGAGAGACAGGAGAGGTCTCAAATAGGTTGTCCCAAAATTAGTTTAATGTGGTAGAAAAATCTCAGGACTAGAGTTAGAAGGCCTGCATTCTCATTCTAGTTGAGACATTAACAAGCCACATCAGTTTTGGCACCTTTATTTTCTTGTGTCATTACTGTATTTTTAAAACAAGATCAGACTACATGATTGCTCAAATCCATTGCTCCATGCTCACCTCAAAAGTCCTGGGCTCTATGCCCAGCACTACAAAATGAAGTTAAAAAAACAAGTGTGTTGGTCTGTTTTGAGTGTTCACCTTTGTAGACATTATTAAGTATTTACTTAAAATGATCAGTACTGAAAATAGTGAAAAGTATGACATTTATACATTTTTATTTTTAAGATCGATAATGCTAGGGTTCCCATTTTGATACATTGCATTTTAGTTTTGGGACATAATGCTAAAATGTTCTGTTGCTTTAAAAAAAAACCATTGAGTTGCAGAAGAGAGGCTGGCTGTTCATAATATGTATTTTTAGTTAACATCAGTGCCTAAATTTACTGTTACTGTTAAAATTTACAGAACATTTTGCTCCCTCAAGAACTGATTTTGCTGTAAAACATGTTGACATGATTTCATGTATTTTTGACCGAAGTATATGCCTTTGCCTATTTTCCATTTTAGTTTACCATTAACATAGCCCTTTCTAAGTTTCATTTATCTCACTTTCAATATGTGTAATAAGATGTGAGTTTTTAAATTAAAGACACTATTACCTGTGATTTTATGGGTAGCTTATTTTATGAGGGCATCAAAGTTGGGCTCACTCAGAAGGGCTTGAGAACTCATGGAAATTATGTCCTGCCTACTTTCAAACTACAAAACTATGTGGTAAAAGACAAAAGCCACATACAGGAAAACTTCCATCAAGAATTCGTGTAAGTCAAGGCGCAAAGAAAAAACAAAGCATAATTGATTATATAACAATTAGTGCTATGTTCTTTAAAGAAAAAAAGGGTTAACCAGGCAAAGTTTTGTACACTTGTAATCCTTGTTCTTGGGGAGGCAGAGGCAGGAAGATAATGAGTTCCAGTCCAGCCTTGACAACTCAGTGACTGAGACCTGGACTCAAATTTAAAAAAAAAAAGAGCTAGAGGTGTAGCTCCGTGCGATGACCCTGTGTCTAAGCCCTAGTACTACTGCCCCAGTTTTTTTTTTCTTTCCTGCTTTTTTTTTTTCTATTTGTTCGTGAACATTTATTTATTTATTTGTTTGTTTGTAGTACTTGGGATTGAATTCAAGTATTGAACTATGTCCCTTGCCCTTAGTTTTTGAGGCAGGGTCTTAAGTTATTAAATTTCAGAGGTAGAATTCAAACTGAGAATCGTCCTACTTTTGCCTCCTAGAGTGCTAGTTATGTGTGACCATGCCTGACTTGATTGATTGATGGATTGACTGTCTTTTTGAGACAGTCTCACTATGCAGTTCAGGCTGACCTTGAACTCACTTTGTAGCCCAGGCTGGTCTCGAACTCACAACAGTCCTGCTCAGCCTCCTTAATGCTGGGATTACAGACATGAACCACCACACCTGGCCTTAATTTTTTTAAATTAAAGAATAGTCATACAGGATTTAAATTTTTAAAACTACTAGATTTTTTTTTTTTGTGCAAGGGATCGAACTCATGATCTCACGTTTGCCAAGCAGGCACTTACGCCTCTGAGCTAAACTCCCAGCCCAACACTAGATTTTAAAAGTGAATGAAAATTATTTACCTCCTGTCACATAGTCATTTGTTTTTTTTAATAGGAGGCAACAATCATTAACAATTTCTGATACGATCTTATAGAGCTATTTTGTGTATCTAAAATGTTATTTTTATCCAACACCTTAAATAATACACACACTGTTCAGCACCTTGTTTTTATGTCAATACATGTAGAATTTTTTCAATTAAATTGCTGTGGAGCATTCCATTGAATGAATGTACTGTTGTTTAATCACTCACTGATATTTAGGTTAATTCAGCCTTTAATGAAGATATAAAGAATTGATATGAATATATATATGAAAAACAGTTTGAGTTTTTGCTGAATTGTTCCCCAGGAAGATTGGTAGCTTATACCTTATGTGGTTTTTGAGAGTAGCTGTTTTTTAATGCTCCTGACCACATGTTATTGGTTGTGTTTTGTTTGTTTGTTTGTTTGTTTTGTTTTTGCCAGTTTGATATTTTCCTTAGGAATGACATCTCATAGTGTGACTTTTTAAATATATACTTTTGGTTACATCAGACTATCTCAACTTGATGTCCTTAAATATTTGAATTGTAATGAACTTTTATCTGATTGCATGTGTATTGATTACCAACCTGTTGGTAATTAGATCTCCCAGTTAAAGCCAGATCAATGCAAATGTCTGGTCTCAATCGAATTAATAGCTCTCACTGTAAATTCTTATGTTGCTTGTCCTTGTGGTTTTTATATATTGGATTCTTACAGACTTGTTAGCACTAGTTAATATCCATCCATGTAATTAAATTTGGAACACACATTTCTGAGGCTTCAAGTTCAAGTTGCTGAACTTTATCCTAAATTCATAAACTAAATGTTGTTATGGTAGTTTAAAACAAATTCTTTGGTACTTCTCTTGTCAGGGGAGTATGTTATGTCCTTTTCAGTCTAAAGGGACCTATTTACTGCTTTGACCAATAAAGTACCATAGAAGTAAGAATACTAATTTAGGAAATAAAGTTCTAAAAAACTATGTATCAAGGCTGGGGATATAGCTCAGTGATACAGCACCTGCCTAGCAAGTGGAAGGTCCTGAATTCAATTCCAGGTACCAAAAGAAAAAGAAAAAAAAACTATCACTGAGCACTCACTTGTAAGAAAGACTTGCTATGTAGTTCAGGCTGGCCTTGAACTTGTGATCTTCCTGCCTCTGACTCCTGAATGCTAGGATTACAGTTGTGTGCCACCCCACCCAGCTGGAATACTCACTTTTGAAGCCCTTAGCCACCATGTAAGAAGTCTTCTTAAGACCATCATGTTGAAGTTATGTGCAAGCATTTTAGTTGACAGCCCTGTCAACAGCTAGCATCAACTGCTAGTTTAGCAATACAGTGAAATGAGTATCATGATAAATATTCACATAATAGTCTTTCTTTACTCTTTCTGTCAATATAAATGAAAAAAGCATTGTACATCCAGCTCAGTTAAATCTTTAGTTTTGTATCCCCAACTGATATCTAAGGGTAACCTTTGATGCCTGCAACTGAGACCCACCAGTTTGAGCCGAGGCAACCTATAGAGCTGTGAAAAGTAGTTAAATGTTTCTTATTTTAGCTAGTTTGTTTTGCAGTAGTGATAACTGGCACAACCACATGAGAGCCTCTCTGAGTGGGCTGCCACATCTTACCAAACTGTATCTTCAGGTGTCTTAGAATCTCAGACCCCATCTCATGCCTTTTTAGCTTCTTCTGTACACCTTTATTCTCACTGATACCATTCTTTCCCGTACTCTTCTTGGCTCCCACTGCCCAACTGATTCTAGCCTTTAATTTCTCTTCAGTCCATCCTGCATTTATCCGAAAGAATATTTGCAATTAATTTTTCTTAAAGTATAGTTTTTATCATATTTCTTTCCAATTTGATACTTTTCCCCCAATATTTGGAAAAAGTAATTACAATTTTATCTCCCTAAATCTAATCTTGAACATTGGTGCATAGGCTTAATACCTGAGTCATGAAATTAGCCAAGCATAGTGCCACATGCCTTTTAATCCCAGCACTGGGGAGCCTGGAGTAAGAGGATTTCAAATTCAAGGCCTGCTTGGGCTACATAGTGAGTTTGAGTACAGGCTGATGTACATAGCAAGAGTCTATCTTCAAAAAAGAAAAAAAGTCATGAAATTGGTTTCTATTTCCAGAGATACAAAATTCAAGAATTTTCATTTTGAAGGATATTTGAAAAATAATTTTATGTGTGAAGGGACCACATTTACTTTATATACATATTTTGATTTTCTACCTTTATGCACATGATTACATGTGTTATTTTAAGTATATAGAAGCTCATCAAGTGTTAATTCTTAGTTTTCAGAATTACTAGAAATCATGTGCTATATTGGTGCCAGATATGTCATTTATAGATCACTCTTTCATAAGACAGCAAACCACTTCATATGCCCAGATCACTTCCTTTCTGGAAAAGATGCATTGTGTCAGCATGGTTACCATGTGTGGTAATTGATAATGTCTGTGCCACATGGCTTATTTCTACCCTGGTCCAAAACAGCTATTCTACCACCTATGATTACCATATGTTACGGCACTCTAGGTTAATGGAATCATTTCCATCTTCCCTTCTAGTCACAAATGTCACCATGGCTCAATTCCATCAGCTCAACTAATAAAGCATTTAGTACTATCTAAGCATAGAAAATACCTTTATGAAGAGTTTTTATATTTAGTTACCTGTATCTTTTTTATTTATTTAAAAGGGTTTCTTTGTTGTTGTTTTATTTTGGTTTTATGTTTTTGGGGTTTTTTTGAGAAAGGGTCTTGCTTTGTAGTTCAGGCTGTCCTTCAACTCATCGTGTAGCCCAGGATAGCCTTCAACTTGAGGTGATCCTCATGCCTCAGCCTCCCAAGTATTAGTATTACAGGTGTGTACCACCATATCCGGCTTCTTGTTTATTTTTTTAAAAAGCAGCTTTTGTCATTTGTTTCTCATTGTTTTTTTCTGATAAGGTTTTACTAAGTTGTCTAGGTTAGTCTTGAACTTTTGCATCTCCTGCGTCAGCCTCCCAGGATGCTGAGCTAATAGGCCTGTAGCACCAGACTTAGCCATCTGGCTCTTTTTGATGAATGCTTCAAGTTAGAAATGGGCATCTGTTGATAAGAATAAGGGTATGATCAGTATTCTGAATTTTTACATGTGCTTATCCTAAGCAAGTATATAAAGATAATTAAAAATAAGATTATAATAAAAGTAAAAATTTTACCACTATGTGAAGCACTTTCTGTTTTTTGTAAATTGAATATTAGTAGCAAAATGTTGACGTCAGTTCACTCTAGAAAAGTCATTATACAGAGAATATGCCACATGTTAGCCATTTATAGTACCATCATTAAATTACCATCAACCCCTGCTTTAATCCTCTTTCGTATGGATGTCATAATAAGTCCAAAAATAATTTTGGTTGTTCAAAGAACTCTGTTAGGGAAAAAGATTATTATTAATGGTTAAAACATGAAGAAAAAAGATCAGAACCTATTCTAGAGACTTAATACTTTGCCTGTTAAAACTAGTAAAATTTAGTGCATGTGGACCTTTTTAAAGTGAATTTTAATTTTGACAGCTTTTCACTGCGGATACAATATGACCCTATTAGGCAGTGACAGGAATAAAAATTATTGTAGCAGTAATGTTTTTGGCAGCAAATGGGGATGATTTAAAACCATATTGCTGATCTGGGAAGTAGAAGAGGAAGTTACCATTTGAAAACATTTCTATGTGCTCAATTTATTCAGTTCTCAGGTAGTCTGTTGTTCCCTGCTAGTCAGCTGGACAACACAATCAAATTAATATTTTTAAGCTACTTGTATAACTTATCCTTTAATTAAATTTCTTTTTCTTCTTGTTTTGTTTTTGGTGGCACCAGGTATTGAACCCATGGCCTTGCATATGCCAAGTGTATTATCACTGATTTGTATGACTGGCCTCCTGATTCAGTTTTTAAAATATGAATTTTAGAACTTTTTTTATATTGGCCCTGGGAATTGAACCCAGGGCCTTTTCATAGAGCTACATCCCCAGCCGTTTATACTTGTATTTTGAGACAGGGTCTTGCTAAATTATCCAGACTGGCTTAAACTTGTGATCCATTTACCTTAACCTCTCAAAGTTCTGGGGTTACATGTGAGTGCCACCATGGATGGCAAAAAAATTTAATTTATTTTTATTTTTAAAATTAATTAATTAATTTATTTTTGGTACCAGAAATCAAATTCAGGACCTCTCACCAGGCAGGCACTGAGCTATATCCCTGGCACTATTTATTTAGTTAAAATACATATTTTTTTAGATTTCATTTTAACATTTATTATTAGACATACCCTAAACATATGAGTAGATCTTGATTGGTAGACCACAGGATATGACATATATATATATAATTTATTATTATGATTCTTAAAAATATACTTCTGGGAGCTATGGTATTAGCTTTAAATCAATGAGTTTTTTTTTATACAATTAGCAGTGTCAAGCTGTGCATGGTGGTGCAAGCCAATAATTCTAGTGCTTAGAAGACTTAGAAGCATCCCCATGACTTTGAGACTATTCTGGGTTCAAGGCCATCCTGAACTATATAATAAGATTCTGTCTCAACAAAACAAAAAACAGAAACAATTAGCAATGTCAAAATTGAGGGGAGTTTTTGAAGACAATACTTCCATTTTTGCCTAAACCATAAAAACAAGAATATTTTAAAATAGTTGAAGTAGTCTAGATTTCTATAACCAAGCTAACATTAACTGGAAATAGGTTTGAAAGCTTAAATATTTTTCTTAGTTTTAGTCATTAATTACCAGATATTTTAGCTTTTTTTAAAATTATCTACTAGATATTTTAGCCTTTTTTTTTTTTTTTTTTTTTTTTGTACTGGGGATCAAATTTATGACCTCAGGCAGGCAGTTATGCTGCTGAGCTAAATCCCCAGCCCTTATTTTAGTTATTTTTGAAAACTATTACAACTTTATTTTGTACTGGGAATTGAACTCAGGACCTCATGCTTGCCAGGCAGGCCCTGTGCTGCTGAGCTATATCCCCAGGCCTTAAAACTATTTTTTTAAAAGCAGGTTTAAGTTTACAATAAAGTTAAACAGAAAGGAAAGAATTCCCATATATGTCCCCTCTCTTACCCCAGTTTTCCCTGTTATTTACATTTGGCTTTAGTATGGCACATTGGTTACAATTGATGACCCAGTATTAGTATCTTATTATTAACTAAAGCCCCCAGTTTTTATTAGAATTCACTCATGTACATTTTATGGGTATACTGACATCTACCCATCATTTGTTTTTACCCACCAAATAGTTTTTACCACCCTAAAAATTCCCCATTCTTTGCCTATCCCTCCCTCCCAAACACTGGCAATGTATCCTTATTTTAGAAATAATGCTAACTGCTTCAAGTAAACTCATTGTCCCAGGAGCATCTTCAGAGATGCTCCTAGATGTACTTCAACTTCACCTTAATCCATTTATAGTTGTATATAATCTACCTTATAGTTCCTTAAGACATATTACCATATACGTCAGGATCTGGTTAAGAAAGTACAGAAATGGGTCTGGGAATGTAGCTCAGTGGCACAGTGCCTGCCTGGCAAGCACAAGGTCCAGAATTTGATTTCATTACAAAAAAAAAAAAAAAAAAAAACTAAAAATCTTCCAATGGCCAAAATGGAACAATTTGAGTGACAGAATAAATAAAATACTTGGATTATAACCCAAAACTTAAATATTCACAAGTCCAAACTAATATAAATAAATGATTAAATTTTTTTTTTTAAGTGCAAAAGTGATGGTTATGAGAGTGATGGAAGAGCTATAAAGGAAGGATTATTTGGTTTCTAAAAGTTAGGAAGCTGCAAGTTGCTACCATACCATACCTAAAGGACAAATATAGGAAGATAATGTTTCTAGAGCTAGTGCTGAGGTCACCGGCCAAAGCTGGAATTGCAGTGGACATATTCAGAGGGAGCAAAGCTACAAATGAGACATAGTAGAGCTCAGCACTGTGATAGGGAACAGCCACTCAGACCCTGTCACAAAATAAATATAAAGGACTGGGGATGTAGCTCAGTAGAGAGGCCCCAGAATGGATCCCGAGTCCTGCAAAACAACAAAAGAAAACTGAATGTCTGTATACAAGTTTTTTGAGCTTGGGTGCACATGTTGGACTTAACATGTGCACCCAACAAAAAAATATGTTTTTTTGTTTTCATGGGTAAGTATCTGAGAGAGGAGTTGCTAGGTCATCCAAGAAATTGCAAATGCAACAATTCTTTTTAACATTGTAAATATTACCATGAATGTCCATGAAAGGACTTGATGCATTTCCTTCAAAGAGCCAAGGGTTAGAAGGGCAATAACTTTTTCTTTACATTTACATATTTTTATTTTCACAACAAAGAAAAATGATTCGGAATTTCAAAACAACAGGAAAGTAACACTGGTTAATATATTATGTATTGTTCAAAGTAGTTGTTGAGATTACAAGATACAGGCATGAAAAAATGATGAATCAAACATGAAAGCACTGTCCTTTTTGATGAACTAACAGATTAGTATAATTATCAATCTTGTAAATATATATATGAATATATACACATATAAGACAACTTTTATAAGACAATCTCAGTAATGTTAAATATCACATACACTCTATACATAACTTGATTTTTAAAATAGTAAGGGGACTAAGGAGAGGAACTGAAAAGGAAAGCAAAGTGATAAAAAATAATGACTAAAAAGACTTGTCAAAGGAGAGGTTTAATTTGGCTCACATAAAAAGACTTGATGTTAAAAAGAAAGACATGATAATGGCAAAATCATCCTACACACCTGCTCTGAGTTTCTGTCAGCAACCTGGCAAAGCTACTTTGTCAAATGGATGCATTAGAATCTATATTGATCTTTGTGAAAGAATCTTTATTAATATCAGCAAACATGCCTCTCATAGTGATGTAGAGATGTGGGCTTTTTCTTTTACTCTTACAAGTAATGTTTTACCAACATAGATCATTTCCCTTTGATATGTGGGTTGAGTCAGAAATTAATGTCACAAATAAATGTCATCTAGATGAGGGAGGCAACTACATTATGAAGTAGGAAGGTATAGGTTGATATGAATTGTTTCAGTTGACAGCTATGTACTCTGGAACAAAATGTCAACGTGTCAAATTCTGGGATAGTAGCCGTTGTTGGAATGTAAAACTGGACATTTTAGATTTGCAGCCTAAAAGTTTTGTCAGTCTTTCTAAACATGAAATGGAAATGAGCAGGTGTATTGAAAACAAAGACAAATGACTTTAAAGGCTTTCTTGGCATCTCATAGAGAAGTTGCTTTACACTGGGGATGTTTTAAGCAAAACACAAATACATTTAGCATGTTTGGAAGCAGACTTATTGGGTCTTTCCATTTACCTTTGAGAAAAAAGTTACACAGAACTCAAAGTGCATTACTTGTATATACTTTCATATATTATTTAATCTCAAGCGAGGAAAGAGCATAAAACTATTTTACATGATGCCATAATGTACATTAGTGAGCTCAACTCACTTAATCTTAAAATAACAGTATCAGATCAGGTCAGGGATTTAGAATACAGTATTATATGAAAACAGTTGGTGCAGAGTTCTCCCTCTTCTGCCATTAATAACTGACTGAAAATGTTATTTCAGACCCTAAATCCAACTGAAACCTAGAAACAGTAACTGGAGAGGATGGGGTAGATAATTTGAAAGAACACATTTTTCAAAGCAGAGAATCACTATGTTTTTGCTGAATTATATGTTGCCATGGACATAGCAGTATGCAGCAATTTCATCTGAGCAGCTGTGTAACAACCCAGCTTCTCCCTCTTCCACCCCTCAATGAGGTTTGGAAATAATAGGTTTGTGTGTAGTTTGGTAAAAAATTAGAATCATTTTATTTCAGTTTCAACCTAGGGAGGAAAAAAAGATATGGGAGAGGATAGAAAGAAAAGCAAATGAAATACTATAGAAAAAAACCTACATGCAACACAGTATTATATATTTTATGGAAACTCAAGAGAGGAGTATTGGTGTGACGGAGAACCAATGGGTGAAATTTACTGTATCTCAGACATGGGTCAAGTCCATGTTGCATCAACTTGCTTGTGACCTTGAGCAATGTCATGGTATCTTTGGTATCTTTAAAGCTTCCTCTCCTCATCTATAAAACAATATCTATCTGAAGATCTGTGGTAAAGTTGAAAGGGGTGAGAATAACTTGTAAACTACAAAGCCCTATACAAATACGGCATTATATGGACACAACACTTGAATTTTCAGAGGCAGAGGAGAGGTAAGGGGAAAGTGTGTAAAAGGTGTTAAAATACTAATCTGGGTTTTAATTGTAACCACAAATTTAATTCATGGTTGGAAGTTTTGAAAACTTGAAGCAAGTAGTTTATTCTTAATTTTCTTTATTTCTTTGAGAAATGAGCCTAATCAAATGAGAGAACCTATGTAAAGGAACCTCCCATCAGGTGTGTGTTAGGGGACTCCCCACTTCTCAGCTACTTGTTCAATGAGTGCCATCAACAAAAGGTATTCATAGTATGGTATCTTTCACTCTATACACTAAGGCAAGTTATGAACAAATAAACTTAAGTCAATGGAATCCAAGTGGGAACCAGTATTTTGGGACATATCTTCATAACTAGGGTCTTCACCCAGTAAAGACATTCAGAGTTGGAGAGCAGGCACATCCTTTGTCCCTAGGACTACGTGGACTCCTTGGGAGGGACCCTGAAATTTTTAATTAGAACTGGTTGTCATGGCGACAGTCTCCAGGCAGCGTGGGTTGAGCTCTCCGTAGGGATAGAAGGTGGGCCGCCCGCTGGACCCTGCGCGCGCGCTCGCCACCAACTTTCCCTCCAGACCCGAGGGGTAGCGCGCTCTGCCCCGGGGCCGCGCACGTCCGCCCTCGGTGGCGCGCACGCCTGCGGGAGCCCTCTCCAAGCAACCTAGTGCTGATCGCTCTTGCTGGTGCGGCTGTTAACTACCGTAGCGGGAGCCCCAGGCTCAGAAGCAGCCCCCTCCCCTTCGTGGGCTTCCCCACCCCTTTCCCGGTCGGCCTCGGGGCATGAGCAGCGATGGCCGGCTGTAGCCCTGAGGAGAAAACTTACCGGCGCTTCCTGGAGCTGTTCCTTGGCGAGTTTCGCGGACCGTGCGGCGGCGGCGAACCAGAGCCGGAACCCGAACCGGAGTGCGAGCCCGAGCCCGCCGAACTGGTAGCCACTGAGGCGGCCGAGGCTTTGGTCGAGGAACCCGGGGAGGAGGCGGCCACGCTCGCTGCCACGGAGGAAGAAGAGCAAGAGCGAGACTCGGAGCCCGAAGAGGGGGCGGTGGAGGAGGCGGTGGCGGCGGCGGCCGAAGGCGAGGGGGAGGAGGAGGTGGCAGCGGCCCCAGGGCACTCGGCCGTGCCACCGCCGCCGCAGCCCCAGCTGCCGCCGCTGCCCCCACTCCCGCGGCCGCTGTCGGAGCGCATCACCCGTGAGGAGGTGGAGGGCGAGAGCCTGGACCTGTGCCTGCAGCAGCTCTACAAATAGTTAAGTAGCGGGGCTTGGCGGCGGGGAGGGGGGCAAGGGGGCGCTGTCCCCGTCGCGCCGGCCTCGGACTACACTCCCTCGGCCCCTCAACTGCTGATGTCTTCTCCTCACCCCCCGCACCTACCGCTCCTGGGGGCGCCTACGCCCGCCTTGGTCCCCAAGCCTCCTGCCCGGCCCTCCCGCGGGCCTCGGCCCTTTCTTCCCCCTTCCCGCTGGCCGCCCGCCACTTCCCACACCCTTTGCCGTTCCTGCCTCGGAAGCTCTTTCCTTCCAGTCTTAAGATCTCTCTTTTTCACAGCTCCCTTCTGTCGTGGAGGTTTCCTCACAATCTACTTGGGTCTTTTCCTGGACTGGGTCCCTTGTTTGGCGGCATGGACGCGACTGCTTTCTAGACTGAGCTGAGATGCATTCTGCGTAATCTCAGCAGTGATGATAATACCGGCCCCATATCCAGAGGAAGAGAGACCAGGCTAGGTTTTCTGCCAGGCGCTCAGTGTGCAAAGTGATCTCTTCAGACGGCTTTAATGCACAGGAGACTAGTATTTTAGTTGAGACATTTGACAGCTCATAACTGAGGGAAGTGAAAAGGAATTGGGAGGGAAGGGTAAGTAAAATTTTTAGCAAATAAACCTTCAGGTGAAAAGCCAGAGTCAGGTAATTCGTTAAAGTGGAAAGTCAGGCTGCTTTGATAAAATTGCAATTAGGTGCAGTATTTTCAGTCCATTAAGTAGATGGGGTGGGAGGTGGGGGGAAAGCAGATGGCTTAGCTACATAGATGAAAGTCTAAAATAGAAAGGTCAAGACTTTGCCTTTCATCTCAGTTCTGGTTTTCATGGGCTTAAAATAGAAACGGTTTACAAATGCGTTGCTTTCTAAATGGAGTTGTTCAGAACTAATGACTGGAAAATACTAAGAAGTCTCAGAAAATATTGATAAACCTGAAAGTCATCTGCTATTTAGCTAATACAGTAGGTGTAATGAAAGGTGTTACTCTGACCACTCAGAAAGTTTACCACTGCAAGATTCACTGCAATTAAGTTCAAAATTACTTCTGGGATTTTCTCAAAAGCCTAAATAAGTGAAAGGCCTGAAAAATAAAGCTGCTGTCTTCATCCACCCTACTAGACATCCGAAAAAATGATTTCCCTGTTAAAGCAGCATCTTACCAAAATGAAAAAGCATTTAAACAATCTAGTACAATGCTTTGGTGTCTCACTCTTTATAAGCTATCTAAAATTTAATTTAAAGTATAGTTCAATTACCAAGAGAATAATGCTTTTTGGAAAATGTAAAAAATAAAATGGCGTGTAATAACACCACCAGGGATAAATAGCCTTAAGGTTTTAGAATATTTCTCCGTAGTCTTTGCAAACTATCATAGAAAAGGACTTATGAAGTGTCTTTTTTTTTACATTTAAAGACATTAACGCGTCCTCCTTAAAATAAAATGGAAATATTTACACCAGCCAAGGAATTTATCTCAGCATCAGATGAATACTGTACTATTCTGACACAATTTTTCTTTTACCTCAACGAATGCAGTTATAGTATTGAAGTAACACAATTTAAACATTGGAGAATGTTCAAAGGAGAAAAGAAAGTCATTAGTGTGGTACAACCCTGTACATTTGCCATTAAATAAGGTTTTTTTTTTAATGAAACCTATATAAAGTTGAGAAGATGCATTTAATTAAACCTATATAAAGTAAGAAGATGCATTTTTCATGTGAAAGAGAAACATTAATTTTGATGCTCATATAAACTAGAAAAATCATTCAAATGATAAAGTGGCAGAAAGTGAAATTCAAAAGTTTGAGTTTGAAATAAAACAAAATTAAAGTTAGAATACATGATTTCATCGTAAGTCAGAGGTTTCATGTGCTGATTTCATATAAAATCAGAGATTTCAGACTGTTTTGTACAGATACCATTTATGTATTTTTATTCAGCTATAAAATGGCTGGCTTGTTTTTGTCAAGTAACTTTAAGGCCTTTAGCTGGTTAAAAAAGTTTTTAAAGATATACTTTAACTCTTTTAATTTTTATTTTATTTGTAGGAGAACATCTGAATTAGTTTGGAAGAATTAATACTGGAAGCCTGTGGGGATAGATCATTTGTCAAAAAATTTCATTTTACAAATTCAGAAAAGACATTATGTACAAGTGATTCCAATGTTTTTCAGAATAATCTCTGAACTGCAATACTGATATAGTTGCAATATTGCTTTATTAAATTTCCTGGGAAATACTCAGAAATAATTCTTATTACAAATATGTATACTGGAATTGCTTGTATAGGGGAAATGATTTTTTCCCCCTAAATATTTTTGCAAATACTCATCAGTCTGTATATTTTGGTAATTATTAATAATCTTTTAAAAGTTGTCACTGAGCATGATGATGCATGTCTGTAATCCTGGCACTTGAGAGGCATAGTAAAAATCAAGCAACACAGAACAGAATAGAACCAGGAGGTTTACTTGTGAGTTTGAGGCTAGCCTGGGCTACATAAGTGAGTTCAGGGCCAGCCTGCACTACATAATGAGCCTGCCTAAAAAAAAAAAGGGTTGGGAGCATTGGGTTGGGAAAGTGGCTCAGTGGTCAAGCAATGTAAGACGTTGAGCACCATAAACACATGCACACACACACACACAAATTTTCATGCCTGTCAAATGGTGCGAAAATTCCTGAAACTGAGCAAAAAACCCTACTATATTTAATAATAGTTTAATATAAGTTCTCTCTCTAATGTATTTTTCTATCAGTGTTTTAGAAATATATATGGCTATTCAATGATATACTAATTTAAAATTTTACTTTGTTTGCTGGACGGGTAATTCAGTGGAACAGTACTGCCTAAAATTTTTTTAACTGAAAAAACAAATGTAGTTACATTTTCTCAATATTTTGGAATAGGAACAGCATTTTGTTTTCCTTCACTATGTAGTTCAGGCTAGTCTTGAACTCACTTTCTAACCCAGGCTTGGTTTTAAACTCAAATAAGTTCTCTTGCCTCATCCTCCTGAGTGCTGAGATTGGCCAGGAATAGCAGATTTAAAATAAACAGTTACAAGTTGATTCTTTGTGATTTTGTTTTGTTTCTTTTGATTTTTGAGTCAGGGTCTTGCTCTATAGTATAGGCTGGCCTTAGACTCCTCCTTTAGACTTCTGAGTAGCTGGGATTGCAGGCCTGTGCCATCATGCCTGGGCAGGATTGTTTTTGTTTTCTTTTTGTGGTACTGGGGATTGAACCCCAGGACTAGAACAGGTGTAAATGTTCTACCACTACCTCCCTACCCTAATTATCAAAGCTTACATGAAAAAATACAGTTATAATTGACAATTTAAAAGTTTTTTAAGCAACTTAGTGAGATTTTATCTCAAAAAATAAAAAGGGCAAGGGAGGTAGCTTAGTGTGAAGTCCTGGGGTTTAATCACTAGTGCGCGCGCACACACACACACACACACACACAAATTCAATATTTAGGGTAAAATTTTTTGCTTTTCTACTTTAAAATGGGACACTTCTACTTAGATAGGCCTCTGCTACATAAAACAACATGTAACCTTTTGAAAGAATAAAATGTCAAAAATTCCTTTGAATAAAAGAGACCTTTGGGGTCGGGGTTATAACTCAGCGCAGCACAAGTGCCTGCCTGACAAGCGCGAGGTCCTGAGCTCGATTTCTTGGTACAAAAAAAAAAAGAGCTGTTGTGGACTGTAATTTTTTTCCTCGGGTGCTAGTGATTGAACCCAGAGCCTTCTTTATGCTTGAAGAGCACTATAGCACTGAGTTAAAACCTTAGCCCTATAAATACTTTCTATGGGACCACAATGTCATTTCAAACTATTAACTCAAGAATCAATGCAATAGGTTAGAACTATTTTGAATTTCCTACTTGTTAATAAAAATTAAGTGATATGGAATCTTCAGCTGGTACTAAAAAATGACCTATGTTTTACTCTTTTTTCTAAATATAAATGTCTCTCAAGAGATTAAAATATCTTCTGATGACATAATCTTAGAATTTCTGAGATTCATGAAAGACTCTGAAAAAGTGGAAGTGGAGCTGGGGATGATAGCTTATGACTGTAATTGCTGCATTCTGGGGACTGAAGCAGGAGGATCACTGTGAATTTGATGCCAGCATAGGTAATATACATAGTGAGTTCAAGGACAACCTGGACTACAGTGACACACACACACAAAGGAAGTGGCAAGATATTTTGTAGCTTAGAAATAATTTTCAAATAAAAATATATAACTAATTTTACAGCTATTGTGAATACAGAGGTACTTGTGAAGGTTTGCAGATCAATACTGTGGGTTTTTAAAAAATATTCTTTATACAATACTTGGGCTAAATCTGTTTTAATCTAGAAGAAACATACTCTGAAATCTTTTTTAGAGCTGTGTGTCATCACATTTTCAGTGCAGTTGTTTCCTCAGTTATTCATTTAGTGTGGGACGGGCTTCCCAAGAGGAGACAGATATCCCAGCAGGCTGGCAAAGTTAAGTAGTTCCAGATGGTTTGCAGTAGTATTGAGGATGGCACTTAAAAAATGACTTGGAAAAGAAAATCATTGGTTATAGATACTAATATTTTAGTTACATTGAATTGTGTGAATCATGAATGACTGGGATAAGTCATAAAATCATTAAGCTTTGTCTGTTTTACATATATACATGAAAAACACACACACACACACAAATACACAAGATAATTAAGACAGTTATACTACTAATTTCTCTTAATTCATCGAAAAGAAAGGTTTGCATTGACATTGTTTAGACAATGAAATGACTATATCTTGTACTCTGTGCAATTAATGTAAAGATAACAATACGCAATGTATTAACTGTTGTTACTCTCCTATTTTGTTTTGAAATTTTGGGCGTTTTTTTCTTTAAAAAAAAAAAAAAAGACTGCCCTTTGGTTGGCGGATATAGCTCAGTGACAAAGCCCTTCCACAGTGTGGGGTGAGGGGAGCTCAATCCCAATATGGGTTGGGAATCATCCTCTCCTCTTGACACCAACTGCACGTTTGGAGGTCCCCCCAAACCACCCTCAGATTTGATATTACACTAGAAATATAGAGCTCATTGAAAGCTATTACAATTCACAAAAAAGTGTAATTTAAAAATGAGTGATAAAAAAAAAAATGAGTGATATATATGGATCCTGAGGCTCAGGTGAGTTTCTTGGATTGGCAATACTTTCTGCACCACATGTATTCATTCTAGGAAGGTAACACAATATAGAGGTAAGGCTCTATAAAATGAATGCACCTTGAGACCATAATATTAAGTGAAATATATCAGATACACAAGCTTAAATGTCACATGGTTTCTCTTATATGAAAAATCAAATGTAGATAAAACAAAAGGTAGATAACAGGGAAATCTTTTGCAGATGGAAAGGGAATCAAGAGATGGAGGAGGAGTAGGGGAAAAAACAGATACGTACATGCACTAATACGTGAAGAAGAGTAATTATTATGTATTGAGAACATATGTTAAAAACAAAAATTGGAAAAAATTAACAAACACCCCATAAATATTTGATGTATTATTGAGATTGGAAGCTTGTTCTGAATGACAACTAATTTTGTATCAAGCATAGTAAATCCTGAGGGAGGGCAAATTCCACACCTCAGAAGGGTTGATGATGGCATCTTTTTGCCAAATTTCAGGACGTTGTTAAGGTACAGTTTACCTGTGAATTTATGAGCACTGCTTACTGCTCAATGGAGACAGGATAAGTGAATTTATGAGCTATATTTTCCTAGTTTTAACAATATTAATTTATGAAATACACAAATAGCTTTAAAATTTTCTGCAAAGAAATCATTAGTTAAATGTTGAATTAGTTGAATCATTAGTTGATAACAGAAGCATAACAAACAGCACCAAAAATTGATGTCATATTTTAGAAATGAGCAAAAATAGAATTAAATTGATTGAGTGACATATGAGTATGTAAGAAATGTATGGGATTGAGAATATGGCTTTGTGATAGAGAGCTTGCTTAGTATGTGTGAAGCCCTGTGTTTGATTTCTAGCACTGCAAAAAAGAAATACATGAAGAATCAGGGCATGGATGGTAGAAGCCTGTAATCCCAGCTATTCTGAAGGCTGAGACAAAAAGATTAAAAATTCAAACAAGCCCAGGCAGTTTATCAAGACACTGTCTTCAAAAGGAGTGAGGGGAGCCTTGGGAATGTAGGTAAGCCATCCCTGGGTTCATTGCCCAGTCCAAAACAGAAAAAAGAAAAGAAAAGAAAAGAAAAAGAAACAAAAGATAAAAGAAATACATGGTGAAATTTGTTTAAAGAAAGACTGAAATACTGGTGAGGACAATGTGTACATATGTTGTATAACATATAATAAGTATACATCTATTAAGTTAATAAAGCCCAAAAAGTTGTTATGAAATAATTTAAACATTTAGAAAATAAGACAATAAAATATCAATACACCCACAAATTATCAGAATTGTTTTCTTTCAGGAAATAAACACTTCAGTGGAGTTCAGTACTTCATTGTAAACTTTTTCTTTCCAGAGGTAGTTTGAGAATTCTGTAAATGTATCTTTCTGGTCTGTATTTTTATATTTTTGCTACATATGAATAGAGTTTTTGGGTTTTGGTAACTAGCCATTTCAAGACAGATCCCTTTTTATGTGGATTGTTTCCCTTCCCTCCCTCCCTTTCTTCTCCCCACTTTTTTTCTTTTTTTTTTTTTTAATTTTAGATAGAATTACTAAATTGCCCAGGCTAGTTTTGAACCCCTAATCCTCCTAGTCTAGCCCACTGTTTGGTTGAGATTATAAGCATATGCCACTACATTCATGTTAGATTTTCTTTCTTTTCTTTTTTTAATGTTGTTGTTGTTGTTGTTGATGGGTTTTTGTTGTTGTTGTTGTTTGTTTTTTTGAGACAGGGCCTTGCTATGCAGTTCAGGTTGGGCTTGAACTCACAATGATTCTCCTGCCTCTGTCTCCCAAGTGCTGGGGTTACAGGTATGCACCACCACACCCAGCTCATATTAGGTTTATATTTTACTTTTTTTTAGTACTGAGAATTGACCCTAGGGCCTCCCAGCTGGTTTCCTGATGTTTTCTTTTCCTTTTAATCTAGTAGCCTCATTGGATTCTCAACATTATTGAAGTCACTCTTTCTCTAAAGATGGATTATTTCTTGCATTTCAGCCTTGTGTATGGTTATTCTGCATGGAGCATCCACTTTTTGGCTAACTATAACAGATCTCCCTTTTGAGGGCAGAAGGTGATTGAATTTTTATCTTCCACCTAAAATTCTATTTTGCTTAAGTATTACCTACAGACAGAGCATTCTTAGGAGTTTAGCACCAAGTATTTCTACAGCTCTTACCTTTAATAAAAGAAAAATTAGTAATGCTTATTAAAAACACAATGTAAAAAAAACTACAGTATAAACAAACGTGAAATTCAGAAATTATTTAGACAATAGATTGAAAAAAGTGCAAATCTTGATGTATAGTTCATAAGAATGGCAAAACATTTAAAAAAATAATTGTGTATACCTGCAATCCCAACTACTTGGAGAGTAAGGTACAAGGATCCTAAGTTCAAGGCCAGCCTGGATAGTTTACTGACACCTTGTCTCAAATTAAAAAATTTAAAGAGTTGTGAATGTAGCTCAGTGATAGAACAGTCTTACACTCAATCCCCAGTACTAGAAAAAAATGTTCATTTACCTAGATGCCTGGAATCATTTTTTTCTGTTGCCTAATTTTGCAATTTATTTAAAAATTTTCTGAAGTAGCCAAAGGCACCTTTTAAAATTTCTAATGCAATTAATAGCCGTCTACTTCACAAGTAAGTATCTTTGGAAGTATCTCGCTTTTTTTTTTTTTTTGAGACAGGGTCTCACTAGGTAGTCCAGGCTGACCTTGAACTCACTATTTTAATACAGGCTGGCCTTGAACTCACTTTATAATCCAGGCTAGCCTGGAACTAGTGGCATTCCTCCTACCTCAGCCTCTCAAGTGCTGGGATTATAAGCATGAGCCACTACACCTGGCAAGAAGTTATCTTGTTATTGTTATTAGTACTAGGGATTGAACTCAGTGAATGTTAAGGATATGCTCTACCACAAGGTGCGCTCCCACCCCTTATTTTAATTAAAATAATTAGAAAGAGGAGAAATGTTTTGTTTAATTAGTTTGCTAGCTAAATTAATGTCCTATATGTAGGATATGATTTTTTAGAGGCCAATATTAATACATCTTGGTATTAATAAGCAGTAGATTATAAATTAATATAAAATATTGATCACATGTATTGTCAAAGTGTCACAGATTATAAAACCTTCACTATTGGATCCATCTGCTGTATCATGCTTGGAGATACGTTCTTACCATATCTCAAAAAAGAAAAAAATTATTTCTTTGCATTATGCATTAAAAATGGTTTCAAATATAACTTGTTCAGTAGCTAGAATTCCACAAGAGTCCAGTTTATATATTAAAATATTTATTTACATTCAAGTATAATACTAAGTAAAACTCTCCTTGACTATCAAGGAAAAGAGGAAGAAATAAGAGAAGTGGTACTAATTTTGGCTGGAGGTGGTGGCTCCCTGGTACTATGCTTGCCTTGGTAAGGGCCTGTGTTTGACCCCCCAACCCTCAGCACTGCAAAAACAGAAAACAAAACAAAAAGATACTAGCTTTAGTGCAGCTATATGAAAACATATTGAAGATTAAAATATGTTGACTAAACAGAAAATAAAAGCATTCTCTCAAAACAAGACCTTACAAATGAAAAATGAATAGTTAAATGTACCCAAAGTTATATTCTTTTTTTTTTTTTTAATACACAAGGTCTCAGTTCAGGCTAGCCTTGAATTCACTATGTAACCCAGCCTGGCTTTAAACTCACTCAGTCTCCCGAGTACTGGGATGACAGCCATGTGCCACCATGTCCAGCTATTGTAAGACAAAAATTAAACACATAAAATAACCACAGAGCCAAGAATAATGGTGATAATTATTCAATTGTTTCCTGTGGTTCAAAACTGCGTATATAACATCTGAGAAAATATGTACACTCATATGAGACATTTCTACATGTCAAAAAGTTTCAAAGGTGACATTATTTCTAAAGAATTTGTTTATATCTGAGAATTTATTTATCTCCTAGTAAATCAGTTTTATCACCTGAGAAGCTGTTGGAAGCAAATAGTCCTTAGAAGTGAGCCCAGTAAAGAGTGCACTGATAATTTGTCTAGCCCTTTGCCATAGCTGTTCTGCCTGTATCATATGTGATCAACAGGTCTTAAGAGACTGTACTCAAAATCACTCGCTTCTTGTTGTGTGTGGTGGCACATGCCTGTAATCCCAGTATTGGAAGGCTGACACAGGAGGATCACCATGAGTTCCAGTCCAGCCTAGGCTACATAAGGAATTCCAGGCTAGTCTGAACTACATGGCAACACCCTGTCTCAAAAAAAAAAAAAAAAAAAAAAAATCCCTCTGTATCTAAACAGGCAGCAAAACAAGCATGATCCAAAGAAATGTTAATATCCAATATTCAGAGAAATGTAGCTTATTTTTCTCCAGCATCAAACATTATAGGAATAATACATATTTTAAATACTTTGGTCTTTTCATGAATGCTGTGTTTATTTACACATGTTCAGTGCACAGACCTAAAATACAGTAGGCTATAGGCATTCCAAAGTGAATTGGTTGCTAAATGGAATAATTGTACATAGTATGTATATTTAACAATATTCACAACAGAGAAATGGTCAAAGGAAATTCTTGGTGACTTAGCATTTATTTGCATAACTTCATGCAGTTCTGTAATATAAAATAGAACATAAAATTACAGTACTCTAC